>PVKB01005979.1:0-78181 GCA_004027205.1 Ctenodactylus gundi
CATTCAAAATTGTACCAGAACTGTTGTGAGATGGGGCTCTAGGTAAAATCAAAAAGGTAGCATTGAAGAGCATCCATTTATGGCATTCACTGAGGTAGAACATCAAATAGAAAATTTTTGCATGAAGACTCAACTAAACCACTCAGGTGCAACTAAATGTAGTATTCGAACATTGAAAAAATTCTCATATGGCGACAACATTCTTTCCTTTCATAAAACCTTTATATATAAACTCACTTGTTTTGTCACCTTAATATAGATGATTGGGGGGAGAAATTAAGGCACAGTATTAGAGATATATAAAATATGAAAGGAAAATAACACGAGAATTCCAAGAGAGAAAAAAGGAAATTTTCTAACAGCGAAGCAGAGAATACAATCTTCTTTACTAAAAGAAACCTGAATTGGCTGAGGATATACAGAGGGGCAAAAAAGTTCGCATCAAGTTTCTTGACATTTTCAGGCACAGAAACCTCAAAGAGGGGACTTCTACTAGCCAAACCAAACTTTCATTTCTCTACTTTTTTTTCTTTTTAGAGTTACTCTCCAAATCCATGCAGCAAAAGTTTAAGTTAAGACACACCTGGATGCTTACTGAAAGGAATCTAAGGATCAGAGATGTTAGAACTCTGTCACAGCTAATGATTTAGGTGGTAAGGGGACCATCACATTAACAAGGTTTAATAATACCCCACGCAGCAGTCACCCACTTAGCGCTTTTGGAAAAAAAATCATAGAGAGAATCATCTCCTGGGAGAAGATTAGCAGAGAGTGCCTTTGCACACGCAGCTTTCAACACCTGTGCAGAGCCATGATGTTTACCTCATTTTCCTGTAAGCTCTTTAATCAGACATTATTTCTAGTTCACAATTCCCAGAAGCCTTATTAACACCATTGTCCAGCTCATTGTCTTCACAGATCTGAGTCTGAATTTTTTAAAAATGGGCCACTTAACATTGTATCCTTTCAGTTTGTGTTACATGGGTTGTTAAAACGGTGACATTTCCACAAAATTGCCAGCCTAAAGACAATACTGCCACTAAAGCTGAAAAGGAAATTTTTACTAATGGGTAGACTTTGAAGGCTACAAACCTTTATGCAATACGCTTTTTTAAAAAAAACAAATGAATTATAAATAGGTCATGCAATATAAACTGTTTGTAGAATTCTTTGATATTAGTAAGAGATAACGGGAGAACTTTCTAGAATTACCTGTAATAAAGTGACACCAGAATTTTTTGTATTGCAAAAATGAGGTACTTCATCTGAAGTAAGATGAACTTCCATGTTCCTTTGCAATTTAAAAATCAGAGAAATAAAGTATTCTAAGTCACTTGTTTATGAGTCATTAAAGATCTTTTCCCTGGTTTTGTAAATACATATACGAGTACTGGAAAATTTTATAGTTGAACATAACCGTGTAAACCTTATTATCCTGGATTAATTTCTAATATTTTTCAGGCATACACTGATTTAGTAACTCATATTTCTAAACATTGTCATAATCATTATAAAATTTTACCTTACTAGGGATTTCTTAGAGAGCTCATTTTTTTCCCTATTGTACACAAGTTACTTGAAAGCCTTGGTTTGTATATACACAATGATGTGCTAGAATATGAAAGGAATGGATACCTATAAAACAAGAACAATTACATGCCTATCTTCATTTAAAAGTTATTCCGAATTATGTCCATGGAGTACACATGTGTATTATGTGTGTATGTTTTCTTATGTATTCCAAAAAGAATAAGGGAGACTCACAATCTAATGAAATCCAGCGAAGAAAATAAACACATAGTACTTTAGACGTATAATTGAAAACTAAAGGTTGATATTCAATGCTGCAATGGTGGTTACAAACTATGCTATACTTCTTGAGTGAGCCAGAGTTATCTCCAGACTTTGTTTTTCAGGTTAAGATTTTATTCTTATTTATTTATGTACTTTGTGCTAGGAAGGATGCAAGGGGCAGGGTACAGGGCTCTCCTGCTCTCCTGGTGAGTGTAGTCTAGTGGTTAAGCCAGATATTATATAAAACATATCTGTCTCTCTGTCTTTCTCTGTCTCTCTCTCTCTCAAACACACACACACACACACACACACACACACACACACCCTCACATAATCTCTCATACACATAGAGTTATCAAGAAAGAGTACAGGACACAGCTAGTGCACACATGGAAGGTGTGAGATGTAAATTTTAATTCCCTTTGTAGAATCAGGACAGGATTCATAAAGGGTCCCAAATCAGAGCAGATAGTCATGAGTATGATCAGAAGCAGCTGAAATAGCTGGAGTGTTCTAGTAGAGCACACAATGTGTGCAAAGGTGCTGTGGTAAGAAAGACTTCGTGGCTAAAACTGAAAAGCCAGAAAATGTAAATGGCAAAATATGAAGCCACAGAGGTAGCTAAGCATAGGGAACTGCGTTAGTTACTCTGCATTTGCTCTGAGTACAAGTGCAGCCATTGGAGAGTCTGGTTCGTTGAGGAGGGGTGGGGAGGGGTGGGTTGGTTGGTTTCTGGCCTTGGAGATTGAACCCAGGGTGTCTGCACTGTGCAACATATTCAGCTTTTCCCCAACCCCCACTCAGATTTTGTTATTTTGTTTTGATATAGGACCTCCTACATCACTAAATTGTGCAAGCTGACTTGGACTGGCAGTACATCCTACTTCAACCTCCAAAGCACAGGCATTACTATAGATGTGTACCACTGCACCTGGCTGCATGCTGTTTCCTCTTTCCTTTTTCTCCCAGGGCTGCACATGACTTCTGCATGGCGAGCAATCACTCTGCCACTGGTCTACATCCCCAACCCTCCTCAAGGACTAAGATGAGAGAGAGAATTAGACTCAGATATTTCCAAAATCATTGACTAAAATGAAGAAAACAGAGCAAAGCAATGATGTTACAAAAGCAAGTTATTGTGTAACAGCTGTGCTCACATAGCCCGAAGATGCTGTAGTCTCATACCTGGACTACAGGGTGGATATGGTGGAAGTGGGTAGTTGGGGCAGTAATCAGATACAAGGGATACTGTGATATGTCACGTGGACTTCTCCATCAGGGCCCAATCTTCTCTTAGCTGCCAGGAAAGCTGGTTACAGATAAGAGTGTCACTTCTGGAAAATGAAAATCTTCAAGGGTATATCTTCCCTCGTCTGCATGTGAGGGTGAGAGGCCTGTGCTGTAGTGGCTCAGCCACCTGTCACTTAAGGACAAGGCCAAAGGACTGGCCTTATGGCATAACTCTGCTGGTCACTGTTGAACTCTGTTCAGCTCTGTTATCCCCTATAGCTGTGCCCAAGAGTCCTTGTCAATAAACTGTTAGCATATCATCTTTTTCTCAAAGCTCTGTTCTGGAGAATCCAACTTAAAACAGCATTCAAACATTTTTGTTTGTTTTTAAAGCATGCAAGATATTCCACACTCATTACTGAATAAAGTGCTTTGAAAGGCAGTATATTTATAGAGTACATATTTTAGGACCAGCTGAGACTTAGCATTCTGAACCAAATTAATTAAATGCTACCCCAGTAGGACAATATCTTGTCAAGACGTTGGCACCCAACCCACCACTACAGGGATTAAAATCTGAGAGAGACCAGCTTGACACAGCTAATCCACCTACAGAGCTTTCATTTATTGGTCTCCCACTACAAGTGGTAAACATTGTCATTGAATTATATCCAGGACGCAAAGCTAGTGAACAAGTTTCTGAATCTGGTACAAACTAGTAGACACTCAATGGGCTTGTGTGATCTATACAACAGTGCGTTCAGCCCCACGATTTGAGCACATCCTTTCTGCTTCATTGGTCACCAATGGATTTTCTGTTAAGTTCAATTGAGTCCAGTGCTCTTTTTAGACTTCTCTTTGGAGGCGTCGCCTAAAGCTGTTTAAAAGTCTTACTGAAAAGCGGAGCTCTTTGATTGAGAACCTCAAAAAAGACAGTACCAAGAGCACACCTTCTAATTCACAGCGATACACTCACTTATTTTAAGCCAAGCAAAGGAAGCTCGATTGTCTGGAAGATTTTTATGTTGGCTCCTTTTTACAAAGTACATATCCCTGTAGAGGCAGCTGGAATCTGAGGAGAAAATTTGACAAGACCAACAACACAATATATAAATTTAGTGTACTCGTCATGTTTTTAGATCCATTTGGGCAAGCAGAGAGGAGGCTTTGCAAATTTTTTGGTTCTTAGGCACACTTACATAGAAAAGGTCAATCTTAGGGAAGTTTCACAATATAAAAGACCTTATGTTGTATAGTAATTGTTAAAGATGATGAATGATCTACTTTAAAAAGGTTTCAGCTCTGATAAGGTATGTTGGAACAAAAGCATTTGAGTATTAACTTAAAAATTAAAACCCATGTTTTATTGATTGTCCACATTTATAATCCTGACTTTTAAAAAAATGTATTTAGAGATAGCTCTGCCTGCAAGTTGTCTTATGTCAGATAGGAATGATTCTTACCACACACCACTCTCTTTCCTACAGGGTTAAATCTTTCAAATACTATTTCTCTAGGCTCCATTGCTAACTAATGAATCTTCAAACCAGATTCTTTTGAGATGAACTAAAAAATAAACTCGGTCTCTTTAACCATGGAGGGAAAGTTTCAAAATCACTAGTGGATACCTGGTCAGAGATCTCACCCAAGGCCATAAGGGGCATAATGAAAATACATATTGAATGATGAAATAGGAAAAATGTGATACAGTAAAAAAAAAATTGTCATGAATCCCCCTCAAGATATTCCCTATCCTCTAAAATATTCCATTCTTCTTTCCACTTTTTCAAGGGGTTCTTGAAATCTCACTCATCCATGTCTTTATGAGATACGATAAAAAAAATATTGTGAATCCAACAGAAATGCAAGTTAATAAAACACGACGGTGTCTTTGTCCACTTTAGCCACTAGATATGGCACCATGTGACTTCTGGCTGTTTCCCAAAGTCAAAATGACCATGCAAGGTCAAAGTTTCGAATTGATTCAGGACATCAAAGTAGCAACAACTCTACAACAGAGGACACATAGGAGACAGGACTTTCAGAACTGCTTCTGCAAGTGGCAAAAACAACAGGACAAATGTGTTCAAAGCAACGGACAATATCTGAGAGGAATCCATAGCAATGGATCCATTACTACAACAGATTTCATTTTTGAATGCCAAGATTCACTGTATCTTTTGATCACACTCTACTTATCTATTGATATGTTTGCAGAACCGAGCTAGGACATCATGCCAGTCAGTCTTATGTCTTTATTCTGTTCTCAGTTCCACATTTACAGATTTAATCTTATTCACTGTCATATCCCCCAATTCCAAGGACAGTGTAGGTGTGTTGCAGGTATTTAAATACATACTAAATGAATAACTGAATTCATGCTCCCACCAAAACATAAGCTGTTTTTATAAATCACAGGTACAAAATTATAGGTACTGATTCAAGGAGAAAATCTAAGACAGAAATACGAAGTAAAGAAAGAAAAATGTTTAGTAAATGCAGGAGAAGCAATGATGTAGCCAAAAAATAGCCACTGTCCACTATGTCAGAAAGAAATTTTTGCAAAGAGAAATAGTGCTGTGGCTGATTTAAGAATGTAAGCAACTGAGAATAAGTTTTAGTGCTTATCCAAAAAATCAAAATCATGTAAAGCATAAATGTTGCTTTCCATCTCTTTCAAGTTCTCCCCTTGCCCTGTACACTCTCTCTGTTATTTGGTCAGCTTGTGGCCTGGTATTTCACACAGCAGAGACAATACTGGGAATGTAGATCTAACTACACTAAAGCTGACTGTTCCCTGGAAAAGCACTGGTCCACGTTCTCCATCAGAAGTGAGTATGAAACACTCATTTAATTTAGCACAATATAAAATCACAGAGACCAAGCAGGCTTGACTTTTTATCAGCACTGAAATGTCCCCATGGTTCTCATTAGCATAGAATCTACATGGCATTTGCCAACTGCAGGTGATGTGTCTGGGTGGTGTTTTTTAGAGCACACCAATGTGTTCTGGACAGCTAAAAATTATTTTTGACAAAGGTCCAAAGGATATCAGGCAGAAACATAAAACAAAGGATTTTAATTTAAAAGGAAAAGTTGGGAGGATGTTGATTTTGTACCCAATCATAAGCCTATTATTGAAAAAGTACTCTTATCAGCAAATGAAAACATCCAGGCCTCAGTTATATTATATTTATAAAAAGAAACCTGGGCTGTTTATGAAGCTCAAAGAATTCATGTAAGAGAAAGTTTACACATATCATGAGTCAGGAGATTCCGCAATGATTAAAGAAACCTTTATCTATTCTTCCTAATTATGTTTTAATGGCTTAAAAAAAATCTTCCATGTCACTAGGAGATGGGATCCACATGTACAAGAACAACTCTAGATCACACCTGTTACCTATCACATTCAAAAATCAAATCAAAGTTGATCAATGATGTAGATATAAAAACAGAAACATTAAACCTTCTAGAGAACATATAGGTAAAACTCTTGAAGATGTAGGCATAGGTAAAGACTTTCTGAATAGGACACCTGATACAAAAGTAACAGCCCCCAGAATCAACAAATGAGATTATATCCTTTAAAAAGCTTCTCCTCAGAATGGAAACCAGTAGCACAGTGAAGACAGAATCAATAGAATGGGGAAAAATGTACCACCTACACTTCAGACAGAAGGCTAATAACAAATATACAAAAAACTGAAGAAAAATGGACCCCTCAAAATCAAAGATGCAATTAAAAAATAGGCAACTGAAATAAATACAGAGTTCTCAAAATAAGAAGTATAAATGGTCAACAAATACTGAAAAAATATTCAACATTATTAGTCATTATAGAAATGCAAATCAAAACGACACTGAGACATCATCTTCCCCTATGAAAATGTCTTGCATCCATAACTCAAAGAGCAATAGATGCTGGTGGGATTGCAGGGAAAAAGGAATCCTTTTACTTGCTGGTGGGACCATAACTGATATAACCACAATAAAAAGCAGTACAGATATTCCTCAAAAAACTGAATATCGATATCCCAACTGGGTCAGTGACACCCCTTGTGGGTATCTTTCCAAAAGCACCATATGAACAACAGAGATACATGCATACCCATGTTTATAGCAGCACAACTAATAATAGTTAAATCATGGAAGATGTCAAAACATCCATTGATTTTTTTAAATATCACAACGAAGTACTATTCTTCCATAAAGACACATAGACATGAATCATTTATAGATAAATAGATACAACTTAAGACCATTATTTTTAGTGAAGTGAATCAGACTCAGAAGATACACCTCATCATTTCTCTAATCCAAAATCCTGGAGTATAAATAAAATAATAGAATCAATAAGTAAGATTTTGGGAATTGGAAGGGATAAGGGAGGTGGTGCGGCAGTGAGAAAAGGAACAGAGAAGGAAATGTGAAGTAGTCGTGATATATATGTGGATAAAATTATCAAGCTTAAGATAACCATTGCAAATCACGTATACACACTAAAAAATTGTGCAATATATAGTGAATAATTAATTTTTTCAAAAAAAAATGATTATTTGGGGGGAGGCAGGAGACAAGATGGTCAAGGTAAAGTACCATTTTGTCAGTAGCTTCGCATCATTCATCTGGAAGACAGAAGTTTAGTAAAGGAATTTGACCTATGACCTAGCCTAGGAAGGCAGATGATCTGCTGGACCTGAATGGTGATCGTAGGACCACAGGAAAGGTGCTGAAGTTTGGCAACAGTTGAGCAGCAAGCTCCCCTGCAAGGTGAGAGAGCCTAGGGCATGATGTGTTACCTTGGCTGCCTCCAAGTGCTGAATCAGTTCAAAATATTGACAATTTACAGTCATCGTTGTAGTTACTTATCCATTTCTGAGACAAAATACCTAACAGCCACAATTTAAGGAAGGTAAAAGTATTTTTGGGCTCACAGCCTCATAAGGTCTCACAAAGTTCATTAAGAGGCAGCTGGCAGCAGTGAGTAGAAGCATGTAAGAGAGCCTGGAGAACTGCTCCCAGAATTGTAGACAGAAGCCAAGGAAAGCAGGAGCAAGTCCATGTCTGGAGACGCAGGCAAGACCAGAGCTTTCCTAGCAGAAGCTGAAACAATATTTCTTCTTCCTTTCTTCAATTACTTGAAGCTGTCAGTTCAGCACTCCTTACCCAGAGTGATGCCCCCCCCCACCTCAATTCCTGGCCCACAAGTCAATAACAAACACCTGAAGGCTCTCCCTTGAGAGCCTCCCAAGCTCAACAAGTCGACACAATTATTCCAGGTCAAACCCCAAAAACCAGCCCCTTACAGCCAGGTCCCACTTCCTAATAGTGTACATTTTCGAACATGTGAGGCCCTTGCGGGAACCTCCAGATTCAAACCATAGCTGTCATTTTGACTTTGGGGTCATATCCAGTAAATAAGGCAAAGTAGAACACATGGTCATGCTTTTATAAGGTTGGCTTTCAATTGGATGGCATGTGGCAATGATATTCACTGTATTTTTGTTGTTGTTGTATTAATAACTAGAAAAGATACTCACAAAAGCAGACTGCAAAAACTACCTCAGAACATGGAAAGAGTGATCACAGTCTTCAAAACTCTCATTTTCCCCATGCCCTCACCCCTCTTTCATCTCTACCAAATCTATGTTTCCTATCTCTCTTTTATTTTGTCTTCATTTTTACTGTGAGCTTGTCAAATAGGAGATACCCTAGGATATCTAACTTTCTGTGGTAGGGAGAGGAAGGGCAAGTAAAAATGCCTAAGATATGATATGTAGATATACCAGTCCTCCAACTTTAATGCAATTATTATGTATCACAATCTTGTTTCCATCAGCATTATCACAAACGTGGGCAACATATTATACTATGGCCTTACAATAACTAAAATGTCACTAGGTGACAGGAATTTTTCAGCCACTTTACAATCTTCTGAGACCACCTCTTGATGATCAGTTCATTATAAAAAATATATATTCATATGGCGCTTGAGTAGTTACAATTTACTGCTATTAACAATTACCTAGGTACCATCAATTTCTTGAATTTAGTGGTTATTAATGCTTTAGTGATTTTTTCATCCAACAAAATCAATGAATCAGAAATATTTAACAATAAAATACACGTGGGGCTTGAGGAATAATGCAGCAGTTAAAACACTTGACTTGCAAGTGCAAAGCCCTGAGTTCAATTTCCCAGCACCACATAAAGCCAAGCGTGGTGGCACATGCCTATAAATCCAGCACTTGGGAGGCTGAAGCAAAAGATTGCCATCAGTTCAAGGCCAGCCTGAGGTACACAGTGATTTCAGGACCAACCTGGACTACAGAGAGAAACTCTGTATCAAATATAATAAAATAAAATGAAAGTAACATACATTTAAATTTTACCAACACTGGCACTAGGGAATAGACGGAAAACATATTTGGATGATGACAGCTGCCACTTTGATAACCTTTTGAATTCTGCTTATTAAAAGTTAGGATGTGACTCCAGGATTATACTGTGTCATGAATTGACACAACTAAGTACAATGCTAGATAGGTTTCAGTAAAGGTATCAAAGCAAATTGCTAAAACCAGGGCCTCCCAAGTCTTTCATATCACCACAGGAAATTTTCTGCATCAGTTCTGGCCCTAATAAACTTCTAGAGCCAGAGACACATGGGAGAACTTTCACGTATGATATGATTTCAGTGTACAAGCCATGTTCTCTGCTACTTAACCAGAGTACATAAAGGGAAAAGCTTTCAGATTACAGTCAACTCAGAGATAACACAGTTAATAAGTAAAACTGAAAACTCATCAAATCAGCACACTACTGCTGGATTTTGCACAATAAGACAACTGAATAATGTTATGTGATTAGGTGAGTCGACTCCTAGTTTTGAAACAAAACGAATACTCTAAAGTTCAAAACTCCTAAAGTACAAAGGAAATAAAGCAAAATGCAATGATAACACAGCCCCAAATCCTTCCACTAGCTCTTTCACTGGCCCTTCTGCAATCAGCTCTTCTGCTTCTCTGCAAGCTCATCTGCCACTTTCTTGTCACATTAACCCCCCCCCCCCCCCAGCAATTCCTCACCTAAGGAATTTCTATCTGCAGATCTTTCTGCCTTGACTTTTTAAAGGGCTGGTGCCACTCTCTCAGATATGTCCTTGCGCAAGGGTGGAATTTTCTTTTTCTCAGGCTCTATCAATCATGTACTTTATGTATTTTCTTTAAAAGAAACTCTTCATGTCACATGTTACATATATAACATGAATCTGCCACCTTAACCATGTATAAATGTACAGTTCAAATGGGCTAACTACATTCATAGGGCTAAGTGGTCAATCTCCAGAACTCTTCCATCTTGTAAAACTGAAACTCTATCTCCATCAGACAAGAAATCTCTGCTCGCTCAGTGGTACAGTGCCTACTATATGTGAACTCCAGTAACTTTGACTTTACACTGCAGCTACAGCTTTATTAAAGATATAACTTTCAAGTTATGAAAAAAAAGAAATTTCCGCTCCCCTCTCCCTTCAGACCCTTACAGCCAACATCTACATCCTCACTTTATGATTCTGACAGCATGAAGTACTTCACATGAGTGGAGTTATGTGGTGTTTCCCTTTGTATAGCTGATGTATTTCACAGCATAATTCTCCATGTTTCTCTGAGGTGTTAGCACACGTAAGCATATACTTCCCTCTTAAGGCTGAAGATATTTTGTGATGTTTATTCATTCATCCACCAGTTGGCATGCAGGACGCTTCCACCTTTTGGCTGTCGCAAACAATTTCATGAATGTAGGTATAAAAAAAGTCCCTTTAAATTATTTTATCAACCTTATTTTGGATACTCAGAGTGGGATTACTGGATCATATGGAAAATTGTGTTTAAATTTTTAAAAAATTTTCAAATGGTTTTCAGTTATCCTTAGCAGCCACCCCATTTCAAATTCCCAACAGTGTACTAGAGTGGTAGCTTTTTCACATCCTCACTGATACTTATCTTTTGGGGTTGGGCTTTTCTCTGAATTGTAACCATTCTGACAGCTGGCTTTTTTATTTCCTTCCTAGCATACAGATACCTTTGTTTTTAGATTCCTTTTCTTGTTTCTTACTGAAATAGTTCTTGAAACAAACGTGCCAAAGGAGATAGAGAAACTCATAAAAGATGTGACACATTCTCTCTGAAATGGCTTTGTTAAAGTCTGTAATTAAAAGGGAGCAGAATCAATTAAAATTTAACATCCTAATCATCCAGCACTGACTACTCAAAGTGGCTTTCCAAGAAATTAAAAGAGTCAGACCTGACAAAGTTCCTATTTCTTCCTTCGTCGGAACTGGAGAACGAGACGAAGCCAGTATGTGCTGAAATCCATTGATCTTTCTTGCTCAAATCATCTTTGGTTAACTACCGAACTATGGTTTCTTTAGTGAAAAACAGAGGTCAAAGAGCCAGCTTGTAGGGCCAGTGTGCAGATACAGGTGTGTGTTGGGGGTGGGGGGGGGGGGGTTAGTTTTAAACAACCATACTTAGGACATTTGAAAATATTCAACAAATGGCTAACATTATCAATTTTATATCACAAACTATCCCTTACTGTGGTATACTATGAGAATCTTCCACACAATCTGAAAATTCAAATATCATCTCTTTACTATCTGGCATCATGCTTGGGCTAAATTCAAATTAAAATCTCTATAAATGTGTTTATTAGTCATGACTCCCTTCATTATCACCTGGACCTCTATCCCAATCTTATTTACCAGAATATTCCAAGGTTACCAGACTATCTGAAACTTTCAGGCATACAACAAAACATGTTATAGCCTTAGAGATGATTATGAATACACCCTCAGTTAGGATTCTTAAAACTGTTCCTCAAGTCTAAGCAAAGCTCTTCAAGAATGTTCCAGAAACTCCTAGAAGAAGACTCAAGAAGCTGAAAGGGATTTTCCAGTCTTGCTAAGAAGCAGCTGCAGATCACTAAGCATATGCAGAGAGACAGCGAGCTGGGTGGCCTTCAGGAACCTAGGTTGGAAGAAGAATTTAATTCCTTTCCATTATACTTAAAGTATCATTTTATTGTGATTAAAATTTGCTAATGTCAAAAGAATAAACATGCTGCTCAGTTCACAGCAACCTAAACTGCTGAGGTAAGAAATTATAGTGATTAGTTATTAGAGTGAAAACCATTACATGAATCCAAGGAGGAGTCGCAGAGCAACAACTAGATAATTTGTGTCTAACTATTGGGTAATTAATGCAGCAAGAAAATAACATGTACATATTGAAAATGAAGAATTATAGATTCTTTGCACTTATTTTCTTTCTCTGGCAATTAAATTAAGTATCTTTGATTTCTCACCTGTTACCATGGTTATTTGCAGTGATCCAGGTCATTAATGTCTTGAATGTAATAGTTATATTAAAATTAAAGCTCTTTTAACTTTTGCAAAAGATTCTGAAGGCCCTGTGAAAGAGAAAGCTGGTGCCTAAGGGAAGAGAGCTGCCTGTGGGACAAAACTGAGTACAGCGAAGAAAGCAAAGAGGTCCTGCGCTTTGTTTCTTCCCATAATATCAAATTTTGAGATCTTGACTAGGTTTTAATGGTTTAGGAAAGCAATGGATGGACAGGTGTTTCATCACAGGAAACCCTAACTATGCTTTCAAGTTGCTGTACTTTTGTTACTCTCTTCTCACTAGTGGAAATAAATGTTCTCTACCTTATGACTCAAGTTTCTCTCTCTCTCTCTCTCTCTCTCTCTCTCTCTCTCTCTCTCTCTCTCTCTCTCTCTCTCTCTCTCTCTCTCTCTCTCTCTCTCTCTCCCCTCCACACACATATACACACACTTCTTGAATGTCATACCAGGTCGTGGTGGGGCTAAGTCATGTAAGCACGCCAGGTTCCTGAATATACGAACATTCTCTCTTGAGCTCAGGTCTCAGCAGCCACAGGCAATGTTGCTTAATGGTATAAAATTCAAAGCTCTACATTCCACTTTCTGGTTACCCCAACTAACTTCTTTTTGAAAAAGTTCCACATCTCTGGACTCTGACGTTGTATTCTGGCCACTCTTTTGCTTATCAGATGCCTTCTCCTCAGTGCTTCCAGGGCTCTCAAGTATCCTGCTCACATCTGAGGACCTTGGACAAGAGAGAAAATGGAGACCTCTCTATGTGACCATCTCCTCTCAAAGAGCTGTCCACGACCATCACTGAGTCATGGGTTGACACCTCATGGGCAGGGCATGACTTCTGAAGGACAGACCGTGGAACAATCCCCATTGGACTCAGGACTGTGACATGTAGGGTATCCGAAGCATGACTAGAATGAGGGTCTGTTGGACTTCCCAAGTAACAGAAGAAAGTGTTGCCACCAAGGAGGGCCATGGAGAGGGCTTCCTAATTCATGAGGTATGTGGCAGGGCCTACAGTTTCTCTAGTCATTCCATTCAATAGAAAATAGGATATTCTTGAAAATCACACAGCAAGAAATACTGCACTGCAATCTCATCTCTCAGACCTGTTCCAGCTTCCTGTGCTGCGGTGTCTGAGGAAGTATCCATGGACCGCACCGATGGGCTGAAGCAAGACCACATGACACTGATTCAACAGGTCAGATCCGAGCTTTGTGTATACTCAACGGAGCAAGCCTGAGACTCCACAAACCAGGAAGTTCAGAAATGAAATCAGCCTTTCCTGTCCAGAATTTCTGACTGGGCCTCTTGTCTGTCTGTAATTCTTCCAAAGAGCTATGTACAAGGTCAGACCTTCTCTCTAGAGCATGGTGACAGACCCGGAGCAACTGCTTTTCCATTCTTCTGTCATCAGAGAGGCACTGACAAGGGCAGTTCAAATATGGCTAAAATAGTGCAGCAGGGCAACAGGTTGAAGGCTTACCACCCTGTGTTATAGAAAAAAGACGATGCTTTCCATAGGTCAAAGGGCTAGAAAACGTATAAGGCACAAATGAAGTACATGGTAAATGTTTAATTTTTAAGGATTTTTTACAGTAAAAACCATACTATCATGATTTTCCCTCAAAATACTTCTCCTCACTTCAAATTACATCTCATGCTCTTACACTTTCTTAAACAATTTAAGTCCTCTTTCCCACATGTCTTTAATTGTGCTATCATGGCTGCCTCGATGTCTGAAATGCGAAGTCTTTATCTTTTACGTCAATTTTGACCTTTAAGAAGAGCTAGAAGTGGCACAGTGCCATATCTAGGAGCAAGGTGGGAGTCATGTTTTTACAAACCTGTCTTTCTTCTGAATGGCACTTAGCAGCATTCACTGAATTCTTGATCGTATTTCATAAAGACAATCATAAAAGAAGACGTTCAGGGCTGGTTCACAAAGTGGAAAGATCAACAAATATTTTGAAAGAAAGAGGGAGCATCTTTTTAGGAGATCTTACTCTATAGTGTAGGCTGGTCCTGAACTCACTACATAGCCCAGAATGGCCTCAAACCCATCGAAATCCTCCTGCCTAACCCCCGAGTGCTGGAGTCAAAGGTATGTGCCACCATGTCCAGTTTATATGGTGCTGGGGAACTGAACCCAGGGTCATGTTTATGCTAAGAAAACACTCTAACTACTGTGCTGTTGCTGCAGCCTCACAAGGAAGAGTAATTTGAGGAGGATAGAGAATGTGTCTTTGACTAGAATAATTTTTTTAAATTCACCAATTTTTATCACACCTCTTGTATATTAGGAATGGGTCTACCTGCATAACTTTTCATCCATTGATTCACCTATTCTTCTGCTCAAACATTTCTAAAGAAGCCACTATACCACACACTGAGGAATCAAGATATCATTTAGAAACAAAATAGTCAACCCTTACCAACCTTACCATTTTGCAGATGAAATTAAACTGAACCATTGTATTAATATAAAAGTATAACTGTGGGAACTGTTATGGGAATGAATATAGAGCATTCTATAAGAACATAAAGCAGGCAAATCTACTCATAAATGGGGTAGAAGAAAAGAGTCCTAAGGAAATGTCACTTCAATGGTCTGGGAAGGGTAAGCTAGATGTGAAGTTTGCAAAGTAGAAAAGAAAAACAAACTCAGGGACCCGAAGATAGGAGGAAAGCATACAACATGTGATAAACTGCACTGTCAGGTGTTCCCAGAGGCAGAAAGTGAGGGACAGAAGAAGAGGAATTAAGTGAGGATCTCAGAGGACAAAGGATAGTTTTGCATCTGTATCCTAAGCACAAGGCACAAAAGAAAGCCACTGAAAGTTTGTATTAGAGAAGCTCTATAATCAGATTTGCATTTTCAACATCTTTATGAAGTATTAGGGATATTCAAAAAGCTCTAGGTTGGGAGAGTACAGCAATAACCAGGAGAGCCAACTTCTTGGCCCAGGATGAATGGTAACGGGGAGCAAAGGAAAAGCTGACAGATGTGAAGAAATAATTTATTTTCAGCACATGGAGATCCAATAATAAAGACTTCCTTTATATAAGATGAAATTATTTTGATTGTGCTGTGATCTTTCAAGAAATTTAAAATAGTTTTGTACTCCTGAAAGTAAAAAGTCAAATTTAGGCATTTTATACTGAATTGTGTCAGTCTGAAAGAGAGATGTAATGGATCAAAACCAGGCCCATGTTGTCTTTGTTCATTTGAAAACACATGAAAGGACAAAAAGACGGAAGCAAACATTTTTATATACACAACATCTATAACACTTTTTTCAAAAGAATTCAAACAGACATGGGCCCAGTGGTGGAAGTGTACAATATAATCCCAGCACTCTGAAAGGCACAGACAGAGTATCTCAAGTTCTATTCCAGCTTGGGCAACTTTGTGACTTAACAAGACCCTGTCTCAAAAGAAAAAAAAAAAAAGGGGGGGAGGGGCGCTGAGTATAAAAGGCAGAGTCAAAGGCCCTGGGTTCAATCCCCAAGATTCCTACCCCCAAAAAATCAAACAAAATAATAAACAAGAAAACTGAGCAAACTGGGATGCTACCAATAGAATGTAAAATAATCCCTTACATACTTACATATTGATAACTGATCGATACTTTAGCAAAAGGAATTGTAGAGACCAAGTAAATTAAAGGAGTGATTAAGGACATGGAGGAAAGAACGAGGCACAGATAAGTCAGTAGGAGCAAGTGCATCTGGCTCCTGTGGAGAGTGGAAGGCAGTAGCTGTCTGGACCTGGCTCCCCTTGGACCCCAGAAACACGCCAATGCCTTCCTTCCCTGTTGTCTCTTCCAAGATCCCACAGCACCTTTGTTTCTCTCTGCTCCTCCTCCCTCCCCCCACCTCTCACTCCTGGTGGCCATTAACTACACTGACAGTTTGACAAGCTGAAATAAGGAAATAAAACACTTAAACATTGTTTCCTGATGTATGCATTCATCTCCTCTGCCAAACACAGATACTGAGGAGATGCTTCATCCCTTCTGTCAGTGCACTAAATTACACCGTGCACTCACAGGCTGCGGAAGGCTGGCCTGCCATCACCGCTCCCCGCTCCAGCTCCCGCTCCCTACTACCGCCAGGACCAGGACTGGGAACAGGCCAGAGCCTTGTCTTCTCTCTGAATTCTCTTTATCATTTTTAATATTGAGTGTTCTTAAAGGTATAAACTATATTGTGTACATGTTTATTTTCCGATTTTTAAAAACTGCTAGAATTTAAAACAATAAATCCAAGAATACGTTATTTACAATTAAATGTGTTTGAAGATTGACTTGGCCAGGTAGGGTTACATACTTTTATAATAAATCATTTCATAGCCAAATTATTTTGCTTTGTCAAATAATAGCGACAATTACCCAGCTATACTTAAGCATTTATTTATAGGCATTAGCATGACCTAAAAACTGTATAATTATTAAAGTCTTATGATTACTTTCTAAAGGAGGTATTTTTTAGCCCCATAATACAGATAAAGAAACAAGGCCACAGAAAGTTTGACCTGGAGAGAAAAGAACCCAAGTTCACAATGGTCAGGACCCCAGAAACATTCTATTTCTTCTATTCTGCACTCAGCAATCAGGACATAATGCAGTCATAAAGTTTACTTTGTCTTAAAGTCCTCAAATGCTTCACACAGAAATTCTTTTCAGAGGACTGGACATTGCTTTAAATTGAGCTTTTTTATGTTAGTAGAATATACAATACACATAAACTTAGCTACGTGAATTTCAAATATTGTAGTAACATTTTGATCTCAAGAAATGAGCTCAGAAAATGCTGATTGAAAGTACCATTTTGATCATGAGCCAAAGGTCACATGTGAGTTTAGGGCTGGGAAAGTCTTGAGACTTGGGTATTGCTGAGACAAAACACACCTCAGAAGGATTTAGCTAATTTCTCTGACTAATATGTTAAAAGGGCACAGAAGAAAAACTTGCTCTTCTTCCTCTCCCAACTGTTGGGGCAAGATGCAAACAATTCTGACTGCAAAAACTGCACTCTTTCTGTAGCAACACACAGCCTTCCAACTGTCGCTGCCAGTTTGAAGACATCAAGAGGAACTGCTTTCTCACACCCTCACACTCTGCTTTAAGTTTCTGAATACGTATTTTATCAAAGGATAAGGTAAAAAAGGCAAAAAGGTCTTCTTAGATTATCAGACACCAAAATTATTCTATGCATATCTGACCCTTGACAAAAAAAAAAAAAAAAGCACTGGAGCAAAAAGCTCTCTCCTTTAGATTTATAGCTGTACTAAATCTAGGATCTTTAGGCTGGAGGAATAGCACAAGTGGTTAGAATGCTTGCCTAGCAAGGCCCCACACTCAGGAGGCTGATGCAGAAAGATTACAATGAGAACAAGGAGATCCTGAGTTATATAGTGAATCCAAGACTATCATGGACTACAGAGTGGTGCTCTGTCTCAAAAAAAATCACTTAGAATAATGCTAGGTTTTTACTTTACAATATGGAAAATGAAAGTAGTAGAATAAAGATGAGGAAGATTGGTGGAATTTTGTACAGAGAAGGAAAGGAAAAGAGAAAAATGCAAAGGAGAAGAAGGGAAAAAAGAAGCTAAAAAAAAAAAAAAAGACAGAATCATTTTGCTTGATCCATGCCCTATAATAAAAGTTAGAGATTTGCCGCTTTCAGTACTCACCGATTCTTTACTTCTATGCAACTTCCTCTTCAAATAGGTTAATTATAGAGGCAATTAGTCTAGCTACACACAGGATGTCACTATTCCCTTATACAAGCAGAACTCACGCACACACGTCATGCAGAGAAAACTATCAATACAGACAAAATTTCACAATGTTATGGAAATCAGTCCTATGAGATGCTATCTGGCCCACATTGGGGTTAGATGTCTTTGCAGTTAACTTCTTTATTGATTGAACAGCCCTGATATAAAAACAGGGAAAGTTTTTATATGAACCAGCAAAAACTGTTCAAATTAGAACAAGAAGTCCAAAAAGAAAAGGGAATATGACCCTGGGTAACTCACCAGAAGTAAAGCCTCATTAGCAAGGCAAATAGGTGGGAAAAAAGAAGCTGGAAATGAAAAAGCTAATTCTATTGTTAGTTTAAACAAATGTTCTGACCTTGCAGCCTCCTACTTTTCTGGTGAGAGTACTTTATTTTATATATTCAGAGTCTGGAAATTAGTGACTATGGTGGTTTGGCGAGTCAAGTGATTCACAGCACAAGAGGACTTTTTTTAAAAATGGGTTTTCCTAAAACTGGGACTCACTTAGTCCTGGGTAGCATGATCTAGACTTTGTGGTACACAGGATTCAGAGGAAACTTGTTAAGTCACTAATAATAGCATCCGTGTTAGCCTGAAGCTCCTAACCCTTGATTATTGTTTGTACATTTACCAAGACCGAAATGATAGATTGCTCTTGAAAAGAATAAATTACTGTATCTAGTGCTAAATACATATTCATAGAAGGCATCCTGTCCTTCTGATGGGGACTCTGACTCCCTAGGATGGTGAAAATGACAGATGCCTATGACACACTAACCACACACAGCTCTATGCCGCGGGCAGTTACTGTGATTACAGCAAGAGCAAGGTCCCAGATCAAGCCTTCGTACCAGCCAACACAGTTTTTTTCTCATCTATGGTCACAGACTGTTCTGTTCAATGTTGAGTGGCCGTCTTCAGGAGGGGTAGCCATTGGTCACAGGCAGTAACACCACCAGAGAAATCAAACTCTACTGCCTAGTAAGTCATGGCCCCATCACACTGCTTCAGCCCTTAAATGTTTCCACCTAGGTCTGAATCTTGGCTCTGCCTCGTACTGGCAGTTGAGCTGTGACAAATTACTCAGTGTCCCTTCGTCTCAATTCATTCAGCTAAAATTTGAGTATAACAACAGTACCTTTTTCATAAAGTACTTAGCAGGCTTACACTGTACATCATATGCAAAACTCAAGAACAAAAAGAGGCGCAAAGAAAATCCTCAGTGAGTGACAATCCCTCCAAGTACTTTGTCGTGAACAGTGATGAGCCTTTTTTCTGACTGTACACATGCATGTGTGTATATATATTTAAATTTAACCTATCATTAGAAAAAGCAAAACATTCAATGGAGGCTAAAATACTACAGGAAAAGTGAACCGGGATTTCCAAAGCAATCTCTAGCACTGAAAATCTTCCCATAGTCTACTCTGGTATGACAGTACCTCTGGGATTTTAGTTCAGGCTTACCTGAGAGTCCTACAGATGTATAGGACAGGGAAAAAATGTGCTCTCCTCTCCTACTCCAGTGAGTCCAAAGTTACAGCAAACCTCTTCTAGAACTTTTTTGTACAAGATCATTGGCTTTACTACATCTCTCTGGTCTTTCAGTCCTGTTTCCTCTAGGGAGTTTGATAGTGGGTGGGTCAATCGATGAAGCCAGCTAGGCAAATAAGTTATTTTGACTATACTTCCTACAAATATAGAAAATGAGCATGTATATATTCGTTCCTATGTGTGCACCAGGATCCTGACATAAAGTACAACTACTAGGCATGGATTATAGAAAGTATGAAGGAGCACAATGAGCTAGTTCCTTCAGTGTAACAGCCAGATAAATCTTGTTTCTAATTACAAGTCTCACACAAAAAACAGTTTCAGTCCTATCCTCTTTTCAACAGGAGGATTTCCTTCTGAGACTGAGTCCTTTTGTTCAGAACAAATATCTCTAGGTTTTTAAATTACTGACTAGGATAAGCCTGGAATGGTGGCACATGCTTGAAATCCCAGCACTCAGGAGGCTGAGACAGGGGGATTGCTGTGAGTCCAAGGCAGCCTGGGCTCCACAGTGAGTTCAGGACCAGCTTGGACTACAGAGTGATCATGAGCCTGTCTCAAAAATAAAATTACTTATGAAGACATTGGGAAGAAATCAACTAGGCCATAAAATCACTGCCAGAATAGATACTATAAATACTACTAGAATTCCTCACCGCCCAGTTTGTTTTTATGTAAATTGACAAGAGTACAATTCAAATCAGCTTTGGTGCTAAGACTGTGTGATCAGATATGGCCTCAACACCAGGACTGGGAAGACATTGCTATTCACCTGGATGGTCAGTTATACAGGTGCCAGCTTCCCTTTGTAACTTGATGTTTTAGATGACTTTGGTGCTAAAGATCTCACATGATGACCAATTTTTCAGTGAGTTTTCCCTCTCATGCCTGTCACAAAGGAAATCAGAGTACACTAAGACACCTTAGCTTTTGTAAGGTAATACAAAAAATTAGAGCATTACAGCACTAACCATGTAATATGATGTCTTGATCTCAGGAGAATCAAGTGATTTGCAAAGCCCCATTAGTCAAAGACTTCATTAACAAAGTGGAGAAAAAAAAGTAATCAAGTATTATTTCTACTACATATGAAGTTAAAATATGACATGTATTTATGCATATTTAAAAATGTTTACAGCTACCAAATTATTACTGTCTGTACCCTTATTTAATGTTCTTCACGTGATGAAAGTTCATCTGTGAATGGAATTTCCCTAAGGTATGGTGAGTCAGTTGCACAAAAATGTCTTTTTCTTGCTTGCTCTGCTTTATACCTCTTTTCTTTCACACTTAACTTTTGCCTTCACAGAGGAAAAAAAAAAAACAATAATTCCGATTCATCTATTCACTGCTCGTAGTTTCATCTCCCTGCTCACCCTCTCGTCTTCCCTTACCACCTTGGAACGTATCCAGAAAAGGGCTGGAGAGGGGCCAGCGAGTCCTGTACTTCCGCAGCTTGAGTGGCGGCACACATGTCAGACTTACCTAACTCACCATTTACAATATTGAAAAGAAAGAGCAGGTTAGGATACTCAGCATTTATAGGGCAACTGGCTACAAGAGACAAAATATATGGCCCACTGTAGAATTTATAGTAATAACATTTATGTATCGTGTTACTCCCAGAACAATCCAATTTATAAAGTGCCTATTTTGTATACATAGGGAATAATCATAAATCACATACATTAAACAGTGTCAACTGGAAAAACACAACTTTCCCTCCTCGATACTGCACAATGAGATTAATAAGGTTTTTGAAGTGAAGCACACTTTTAAAAAAATAGAAAAACTCCGATTCATATTAGGTGAAGAGCATACCCATATATAGGAGCAGGTGTCTGTAGTGTGATTTAAAATAGCTTTGGAACATCTCTGGAAAATATTAACCTTCCCTGGAATACAGAGATACCTGAGAAATGAGCTGAGAAAATGGTATGAACCCAAATTTTTCACCAACTTCAAGTTTTTTCGTTTCTTTCCTTCTTGGTAAAGAATGGATTTAAAACAAACACAAAAACTTTTTGACCATTTGTCTGACATTTTTTCACCTACTGGCATTCTTTGAAAATCTGAGAGATTATTCAGATTAGCTGTTTCAACTTTTTAACTTTTAATATAGGGGGAAAAATCTAGATCAGTGAGCAAAAATATCAAGGGTCCTCAAGTAAAACTCAGATGTGTGTAAGAAAATTTCTCTCTCTGCTCCCTCAATAGCTCATGACCTATTCAGAAATTGGTCCTTCAAAGTCCTAAAATAAATTCATTCCTTTGTCCTACAAAGAGTCTAAATATTAATAATCTGGAATATTTGGAAAATTCACATCTGTAAAAGCATTGAATCTTATCTGAAACTCACACTTCCACAGCTGAATGGTAAAAGAAAAATACAGTTTAAATTTATCGTAAAATATCTTGCTCCTTTATCATTTTCCCTTTAGAAGGAATTACAGATGTGACAGTTTCCTTCTGCCTTAACCCATAGTCTTAAAATAGTCATTGATTTGTTTTATTCAACATTGATGAAAAATTCAAATATTTCTAATAGATTATAATAAACTTATTATTTAAAAAAATACTTCTCTAACTCTCCTGATGAGATATTTTCATGGAGAGAAGCAACTCCCTGTCTAGGCTAACATTAAAATTGAATTTAAAAAAAGAAGAGGAATGTTTGTGTATTTGCATACATATGTATGTATGCATGTATGCACGCATGTATGTGTATGTGTGTATGTGTGTGCGCGTGCGTGTGTGTGTGTAAACCAATTACTTGCTGCTTCCTAATTGTAGGCAATTGATACTGTGAAGATATTCAGAGATTGAGAAAGTGAAACAAGAAACAAAACTAAACTAAAAGCACATGTGTACAGTGACAAGAGATCCAGAACCTTCTCAACTAAACCAAGAGCTGATGGCAAAATGATTTTTGGGTGACAGAGTTTGTTTCTGTTTTACTCTTTAAGGAGTGAGCTAATCTGAAAAGTCAGACTCACTATAGCCCTTGTAGAAATATTCTGAAATGGATCAGCTCCTCAAATATGCAAGTATAACAGAAAAAGAGAGTGGATATTTAAACTTTTTAAAAGTTTGGTGCAGTAAGAGACACACTGGCCTGACGATCGCCCCCTCAGTGCAGACCCTTGCCACTTTCTGCCCAGTGATGCCCGTCCTCTTCCCCAAGTGGCTCTAGTTGCCCTCACAGTCCACCTTTCTCCATTTAACACTTTTATTCTTCAGAAGAGTCTGGACAACATGGAGTTCTTTCCCGATTTTCAGGACTACTTTGAGTCTCTACAGAACAATTCCCCCTCTGTTCAGTAAAGAAACTCAGAACTCCATACTAATTCCGCCTTGACAATAAGCTCAGGGGTCTATGGGAAAACAAATGAAATTACAACTTTCATCTCAGTAATTGCTAGGCTCTACCTATTAAAAGGTTGTTTTCTTCCCAACATTAATGAAAAATACTCTATCTTTATAGGGGCACCTTAAAAGCATTCTTATTTTCCCATAATGGGCCTATAATTTTTAACCAATTTTCTCTAAAATTCTCAATTTAACTAAGAAAATAACTGACTTTAACCTGTGACAAAATACAGATAAAAGGAAAAATAATAAGTAAACTACTTTTTTCACAAATTTTTCTAGATCTGATTAACACTTTTTTAAATGCCTATATTGAAGGGATCTAAGATGAATATAAACACACTCCCGCTCCAGTAAGAGTTGTTAAACCAATTCTGGAAAAAAAAAACAAAACAAACTGTACAAACTTTCTGATGTTGTCTCTATAAAGTGACCTTTAATAAAAGATTTTGCCTCTTTTCTCATACAAAATAATCACAAAGAAAACACCCTCGAGCTAGACCATGCATTATCACACTCACTAACATGAAAATAGAATTTCTTTTTGGCCTTAACTTCCACGTTACCACTTCAGCTACCTGTTGTATATTATACAAAATTTTGCCTGTTGGTTCCAACCTTTACTGGTAATGACTCATTGCCCTGGGTGGCTCTGGGTACAAGTGCTAGTTTTGGTTTATTCCAGGAAGCACCAACCTATTGAAAGTCACTTTCATTTCTTTATTTTCACTCTTTTTAAAATTGGTTATATAGACTTACATATTTCTTTTTGGCGGATTCATACATGTACTTAATAGACTTGAATCATTTTTACCTTCCTTCATTCCCTTACTCTTCTCTGTCCCCTACTTTCACATTTTTGGGAATATTTCAATGTAAAAAAAATACATTTTGCTCAAATCCATCTAATTACCTGCCCTTACACCCCACCCCTCCTTCCTCTTACATAATAGGAACTGTAGAGTTTCGTAATCTGGAATTTAGGGATTACTAGGAATCTAGTGGCTTCTGTGCTCGTATGAAAAATTCATGAATAGAGTCCTCCCTTCAAACTCAGTTCCAACTGGTTCCAGAATCCCCCACAGATAGCACAGGAGTCAAGTTCCTTATATAGAATGACATAGTATTTGCATATGACCTAAACATATCCTCACATATTCTTTAGATCAACTCTAAACTAAATATAACACTCAACGTAAGACCTGAACATCACTTCATACATGTGGATTCAGAGTAGTTTTTGGTGTGTGTCAACTTCAAGCTTTACTTTGAACTTTCTGGAATTTTTTTCAAGTATTTTTAATCCACAACTGAGTATGAAAAGCTTACAGATCTGGCAGGTACACTGTACACACTTGCTGTGATTTTTCTGGCAACACATCATTCTTTTTTGCTACCCAGCATCCTCATAGCCTTTAAGACTTAATAGCCCTCCCATTTCCCTCTGAGAAACAACCCAGTGCCTAGTCCACAGACAAAGATGAAACTGATTCTACCCTGTGATTCAAGAAAGGCACAGAGGATGAGTCAGTAACTGATTCAAAAGAAATCAGAACAAAAAGATTCTCAGCGGGTCTTTTGAGAAAAAAAACCTTGTATTCATTTGGATGACACAGTTAAAGCAATGCCAGTGTCGCCCTCTTGGAACCAAATGGACTCAGTACCAAATGATTCTCAATTAGTGCCACCTAGGAGGTGTAGACAAATCAAACGGTTTACTTACATTGTTTTAATTCAGAAGTTAGCTTTACGCCATCCATGATAGTTCTATGAGTTAGTAACTATCTTGCCTCTGTACACATATGCTTTTCACTCTACTCCACAAATCCCTAGCCAACTTCTTACAATTCATTGGTCCTGGCTTACTCTGGCTTCCCTATCTCACATTCCCCTCTCTGGACTCTCTACTTTTGTCCATTCTCCCTGTCAACAATTCTCTTACATCCTCAAAACCATATGCTAGTTCTTAGTGTGTTATTAAGGAATTCCATCAGTTTTCTAATCATTTTCAATAAGTTTACACAGTGTAGAATTAGTTTCCAGGTGAGAAAAGAGGCAGGGCGAGAAAGAAAGAAGACGACAAGAACAAAGAAAGATAGGATTTAAAAACAAGATGCTGAGACAACCTTACTTTCATTAAGAGTAGAACAGAGATTTTGTTTACACGCATACAGAAAAATCAAATATCTTAAGCATAGATTAGCAGGAATAGTTTCATATTTCATATTTTCTCTTAGTTCCAACCAGACTTGGTTGACATAATTATGGATCCCCTAAAAGTAACGGCTGAGGTTTGGAACACTTGCCACTTCCCTTGAACTGGCTCTATAAATGCCATCAGTGAGTGTTTTAGATTAAGTGAATAGATTAATAAACATCTTCGGGACATCCATCACTAAGGCTAATTTATATCTGCCTGCCAGCAGTAATTCAAAGACATGCCATGCTCTTCAAAATATACTGCGCGTTGTTCTCACCACTCTGCTAATGCTGCAACGCCACGACGCAACAGTGATATCTATATTCTCACACAGGAGTGACTATTCACCCAAACCAATAGATGTTAAACCACTTTAGGTTTACGTGACTGTCAGCGCGGATGCCCCTCATATTTATAATGCTGATGAATGGCCTTTCATTTATAAATATATGGGGCATCCATTAATTTCTTAAGGGAACTATGAAGTTCATTCAAAAAATTGCCACAACATTTATCTATGCAAAGATGACGGATATGTTCTGTAAAATTAAATGCTTTTAAAAATCAAAATCAGATTGCCAAGAAACAGCACGTCGTTTCCAGGTTTGCTAACAGTTTACAATGATCAGAGCTGCACTCTCAGCATCTGTGTCAGGAAGCTTTCAATCCAGGTAGCACGTTCATGCATGTACTAAATATGTCTGAATATACCAAAATGTTGCACTGTGTCACTACAAACTGCCGCACTTTAAGTGCACTTTAAGTTCAACTTCCACTTCCTATTTTCTAACTCTTCTCCACAACTTAAAAGTGTAAAATACATAAAATATCATTGCAATACAATATTTATTTGTATTTATTGTATTGTAGTTGCTCATAATTACTCCCAGAATATCATATGGTTTTTCATAACCATTAAAAATTTTGTAACTTGATGTACGCATTTTACCAAAAATCAGTATTCACTAGGCAGAGATATCTATTTTATCCTCACATAAACTTTTCTCTTTGAGAAAAACAGATAAAGTATGGAAGATGGAAGATAGCCACTATTAAAATAAGCAATGAAAAACGCAAGACAGCCAACACTACAGAAGAACACCTGAACACACTTTCTGAGCATGCTGTATTTTGGTGACAACGCCTATGCTTTCTTGGTCGTTCCTAAAAATACACCCAGGTAGAGAAAACATACTTCTCCACGATTTTTAAAAGTAGTTTGACTTTTTAAAAAATCCTATTATTATAGAATCTACGAAATTGAACCTGAGTTTAAGTACTTTATTTGGTTACATGAAGAATGATTTCCCAATTATTTAATTTTCTTTAGCATTAGCTCATTCATTCCGAAGGGGAGAAAATGTTCTAAATACTGGCAATGTTTGTATGCAAATTACTTTTTGTCTGTGAAGACCCCCTATATTCTGTTTAACACAAACAATAATAAAAACAGTAAGTATTTTACATACCCCAGTAGATCGCTAACTCCTTCTGGGAAGGAACATAGTTTTCATCATCTTTGGGTCACCAGCGGCTGGCACATCACCTGGAATATGACACATACCCCACAAATGTGATTGAATGAAACGATACAGTGGAGATTGTAATCCATTAGGAAGGTATGAATTCAAGGAAATAGCCATTCTACATATCAAATTTCTTACCTTGCATATTCTATGCTATTAAAGTAGCAGAGTACATTTTTATAAATTTGAATGACAACTTTATTTTTAAACCTAATTTTCAACAATAATTGCTTCTAAATTCTCACTGTATTTATTATAGTTTTTGGGTTGAAAAGGGGTGATGTAGGGAAATATTTGAAACCATGTCCTTTGAAATTAGGCTAACAGAGGTCAAAATCCTGGCTCTGTGATTTAGAACTTTCATAGTTTTGGATAATTCACTTAGTTTTTCTAAATCAAACTGTCTATAAAAGAAGGATAAGTATGACATCTTTCTAATAGTGTTGTTGAAAGGATTAAAGAACACAGAGATTAGCATGCTTCCTAACTCGGTATACTGCTGACAAATGATTATTTGTTTTCATTTCCACTCCTTCAGTATGGTGAAGAATTAACTCTGCACAAAGAGTAATAAATCTTTGAGATCAAGTACTATAAGCTAATGTTCTGGAACTCAAAATGTCAGTATCTCAGTTCTCATGGAGGTTTTGGCAAATCGACAGTCTAATAACAAGACTTGTGATAAGAACCTTGGGCCAGTCACTGTTTTGCCTCTACGAGGGGTTGGAAACTAAAGATGACATCCAGAAAAAGGTGGAGACTATGACAAGCACACGGACACTCCATGACCAGGTTTCAACAAAAGCTCTGGATACCAAGAGCTCCAGTGGGCTTTCCTGCTTGGCAATGCACTGTGCACGTTGTCACACGCTGGTGCCAAGAACACAACAGAAGCTCTGTACTGGGTGCACCCCCAACTCTGCTTGCTGCATTTCTTCTTTTGGCTGACTTTAATCTGTGTCATTTCTTTATAACAAAAATTATGTGAGTATAACAGGTTTTAGTAAGCCTTAAGAGCCCTCTAAGCTAACAGCCAAAACTGAAAGCAGCTCTGAGAACCCCCAAACTGGCAGTTGGTGTGAGAAGTGAGAATGGTCTGTGCAAGCAACTGCCACCCTCTAACTCTGACACTGACTAGCTGTAGAGTTGGTTCAACTCTCCTCTCATTCTGTCAACTCATCAGGTCCAAGAAGCTTTGAAAGGTAGCTTGCTTCACCACTCAGGCAAGTTTAATAAAAACTTCATAGTCAAACTCTTTGGACCAGATGGTGTTTATGTACAGATTCTGTGCCATTCTTTATTTTTCCTTACACAAATAGTAGAAGCTCTCCCACATCCAAAACCCCATAAAAAGATACAGGAATGATTTGGGGTTTCCTTTTTTTTTTTTTTTTTGGTATTGTAAATGGTAGTGATTTTTAGAAGTGAATCGATTATATATAAATACACTATCCAAAAATTAGAAATATATATTTCACACACGCACGCGCGCACACACACACACATTTCAATATCAAATTGCAGAAAATTAACTTAAAAATATATTGGTTTTTCAAACACTGTATTAAATACGTTTTTCTCAAGTGCTCAGTTGTTCTATGCAACAGACGTTTATACATTTTAAAATAAAACCTTTTACAATAAGAGTTAAGGAATGACCCCCAAAAATCTACCTAAATGGTAAATATGACCTCTATAATCCCTGTTTATGTGTATGTGACATATTATCTACTCCTATAAGTGGTTATATTATATAATATAGGTGACTTTATGAAAAATTTCTGGGTAAGCTTCATAGAACTCTTTTAAAACTTAGTCAAGGAACACTTCTACATTGCTGGTGGGACTGCAAACTGGTCCAACCATGATGGAAAGCAGCATGGAAATTCCTCAAAAGATTAGAAATAAATATGTCACTTGATTGAGCGATATCTCTTCTGGGTATCTTTCCAAAAGAGATAAAAGCAATATATATAACAGAGATACATGTACACCCATGTTTATAACAACACAACTAGCATTAGCAAAATTGTGGAAGACGCCAAAATAACCACCAACAGACCAACGGATACAAAAAAGTGGTATATGTACACAATGGAGTGCTACTCTTCCATAAAGATGGGTAAATTTGAAGCATTTGCAGTTAAATGAATGCAACTCAAGACCATCATGCTTAATAAAGTGAATCAGATTCAGAAAGTTAATATCATATGGTTTCTCTAATATGAGGATCTCCAAATTCAGGCAACTTATAGATATGGGGAGTATAGAGAAGAGGGAATGGGTACAAGGGCCAAAAAGGGATAGGGGAAGGGACTGTAAAGATGATGCAATATGTATGTGCACAAAATCTCAAACTCATTGTAACCATTGTTCATTGTATACATACACATGCTACTAAAAATGGGAAAAATAAACTAGCAAATACACACACAAGATAACTTTCGTCTAGAAGTCAAAGACAGAGATCTGAATCATGAGAAGAATTTGACAAGCTGATGTGGTGTTCACGACATAAGAGCTACGTGGCAAGGATAGAGGTAGCCCCTAGAAGCTGCAAGAGACCTCAGGACAGCAACCACAAAGACCTAAATTCTGACAACAATAAAATGAGTTTGTAAAGAGACTTTTCTGCACAGCCTGCAAGTAAGAACTCAGGCAAACTGGCTTGTTGCCAGGCTTGTGATACCCTAAGCAGAGATCCCAGGCAGACAGGGTTAGTCTTCTGATCTGTGCAGACCCATGAGCTAATGATCGAGCACTGTGTAGGCTGTGGAGTTTGTGATCCCTTGTTTCATGGGAACACAGGCCACTGAAAGTATACTAGAGAAGTACTGACTTCTTTCAGGTTTTCTCTCAGAAACATCCATCACTCATGGGTTTCACCAACTAATCATATAGGCCCCAGGTCGCTCCTCCCGATACTGACAACCTATGGATCACCCTGAACAATAAATACAAAACAAAGCACTAGTTTGTATTTGTTTTTATACAACAGATTATTTGGTAAAGTCAACTCTTTGCCTCATTGAGACAGCAATTATTCAATACGCAATGAATTACTTTCAAATTTTCTTTGGCCTTTTTAAGAGGTGAAAGTGGCCCTTGATTATTCTTTTTCAAAGCAAGCTTGAGAAACGATCATATGTTCAGTACCAAGTACACAGAATTTCCAAGTGTTTGGGGTGAGGTGGGGATTACTTAAGAAGAAATATCTCCCAGCACATTCTGTAGAATGTGTTTCTACAATGGCTTATCTCATTCCTTTTGCACTCATTCATGACAACACAACTGTATTGCTTCTTCAAAGTACATCATCTACAGTGTTGAAATTTTTAAAAAATGATCAATTTCAATAGCTTTCAAGATGTTATTCATTCACTGATGTACTATATAAGAGATATGATAGAAAAACATGGTAAATGTTTAAATTTTTAAATTATTACAGTTAAAAACACATTGTGGGGGTGGAGGAATGGCTCAACAGTTAAGGTGCTTGCCTAGCAAGGGCTGAGTCAAGCACTAAGTACCCAAGTTTGATTCCCCAGCACCACATAAGGTGGGCGTGGTGGCACAAGCCTGTAATCCCAACACTCAGGAGGCTAAGGCAGGAGGATTGCCATGATTTTAAAGTCAGCATGGGCCCCATACTGAGTTCAGGACAAGCCTGGGCTACAGAGCAAGACTCTGTCTCAAAAAAAAAAAAAAAAAAAAAAAAAAAATCTCACTTCAAACACACTTATCCCATTATTCTTGACACTTTCTGAAATAGTTCTGGAACTTCTCTTTCCTGAGTATCATTTATTGCCCTGATGTGACTGCTTCAGTATCCTGAATGGATTCAAAACATTGACCTTTCAAGGTCATTCAGACTTTGTGGCAGAGCTAGAAATTAGAATGTACCAGATGTGGTGAACAAGGTAGATGAAAATACACTGTCAAGTTTTTTGGGCCTGCCTTTCCATTGAATAGCATCTGCTGCCAAATTCACCATATTTTTTTATCATACCTCTGGAGTTGAAGTAGATGGATTTAATCTTATTAGATGTATATCAAAAGTATGTTTTATCACACATTTCTTCTCCAATTTGCTGTGTACTTTTTTCTTTCTACCTTCTCTGATCCTACTAGGTTCATTTATTTCCATTCTATTGAAAACCATGGTACCTCACTCAACACACCAAAGGGCACAAGACCACCAATTTCTGAAGAGTCCATAAAAGAGCTGACCATCTACATTCCCTGCCATCCTGAAGTATCTCCTCACAAGAGGTTTTCATAATATACATGACCGGAAATTTCCAGTGACAATACATCTGAGGTACTACGACAATCTGCATAATCTTAACCAAGAAGATGCACATTGGGTTTCCTTGTATATATACCAGGAGCTGTGCCATTTTTCTATGTGACAAGAAGGTGCTGAGGAACACAGGAAGGCAGCAGGGTTGTGCCAAGGGCTGCATTTGAGACCTGTTGGCAGTATCTCTTTAATATGGCACTGGCTCTGTGAACTTGGACACATTACCTGATCTTTCAGGGTTTCAATATCGCCATGTTAAAGGAGTTGCTATACCACTGAGCACATTCTATCCTACTGTACTAATACTTCTTCCTCAAGCACAAGATTATTTCTGAGAGCATCTATATCTTCCAGATCCATGTGTATATACACACAAAGAAGCTAACAGATTTATAAGTTACTGTGGGAGAAATAGCAGCAGGAGGAGTGAGAGACAGAGATGTTACATAAGAATCAACTTAAAAGCAAACACTTTAATATCTTATACTAGTTCCCACAAATAGGCACAGTGCTAGAACTTTACTAGTATCTGGCTTGATTCTCACAACAATTCTGTGGAAGAAGTACTTTCATATTCCTATCCTCTGGAAAAATTAGACACAAAGGGATTAGAACATGCCCAAAAAGTCACATATGGAAAGTCTTCAGCTAATGGTGCTCCCCTGAAGAATGGCACCTCAGAGTTCAAATGAAATACAGTGTAATATACACAACAAGAGAAATTCCAAGACCACTGTATCTTTGAAACACATAGATGGAGGCAAAGGTGAACTAGAAAGGGCAGAACCAATTATTCATTTTGTTGCTGTCCAAATGAGAAAATACAGGGTGGTGGTAGATCTATGCCTGGAACCCAATGTCTCCTCTTTCCCAGTGACTATTCTGTGTATTTCCCAGCCACCATTCTTTGTACTGTCTTTCTAGTACTTCTGGAAAGTATAAGAAACTTTTGAAAAGTATTCTATCTACATGGCCTCTTGCTTCGGTTTCCGTATCTGTAAAATGAGAGGAAAAATATATCCAACTCTATAATGTTGCTGTGAAGATGACAGCGATTATTGTACATAAAACATTCAGAACCATCCCTGGCACCCAAGAAGCACCTACAGGTGCCAGTCTTTATTATTCCTAAAATAGCAACAACAGCACATTTGGAAAGAAAGGCCAGAAGAACAAGAACCAGTCAGCACCTTGGTGAAGGGACTTTAAATGACTTAGTAATCACATTTGAGATACACTACACTTTCCTTCCATCCAAAAACCAAAACTTCTATTGCTTACCCTCCTTAGCACATTATACAGACAAAAGACTAAATCTGTCAGAACTAGAGGTGAAGGAAATGCTCAAAGTAATTTTATTAGCAACATTTTAGAGAGAAGTTGTAGCTTCTAGTCTTAGACTTCCAGTGTGAAGCTGAACTCAAGGAGAAGATCAGATCATGTATCTCATACTCAGTTTCCCTCTTGAAATTCTCTTATTTAGGGAGCCTTTGTGAATTCCCTTAAATTTCATGAATGTAATTTCAAAAGGAGATTACATATATTAATTTGTTTAATTCTTGCCAAGTGAAAAAGTATAACCTTTCATTCCCAAATCTTTTTTTTTTGTTTGTCATCAGATTTAGCATAGAAAAAAACATACAGAAATTGAAATTTAAATAGTCTTTAATCTTAAAAGGATTTCCATGGGTCAAAGAAACCAAGCGTAAGTCCCTGAGCTCTGTCCTTGGCATAGCCCACTGGTTGCTTAGGGGATCTTAACTCATAAAGGAGGCGTGCTGTATAGCTTTCAAATGACTTCATTCCCATATTTACATATTTTTAATAGGGCTATGATGAATCTCCTTCCGCTTGACTCCTATTTTGAGCTGTGATATTTTAATCTCCATTCTTGCTGCAACTTCGCAGATGAATGTGCAGTGTGACAGAGCTCAGAGGAAATAGTATAAATAAAGCAAAGTGGAGCTATGACATCTCACATTTTATAGCTTTTTTATTGTAGCCGAAGCATAAACAGAGCACAGCTGTGTTATACTTACTGCTGCATGTGCTCCCTCCATCCTCGCCCCCTATTGCTTTTAAAAAGACAGCGCTCAGATTCAGAAAGCTCTGGCTGTGGGGAGCTGTCCCCACCAGGGCTACCTCTACCCCAAAGCTCTACAGCTGACTCACTGCTCCTTTTACAGAAAGAAGTTTGTCATCCTTCGCTTGATGGAAGACCAGTATGCGTACCACAGCAAGGCTCAACCACAGCAAACACACACTGCCCTTACCAGTGAGAATATGACTCCACAACCAAAATACATGCTGCACCCAAAAACTTGCAAATACTCAAATCAGAGAAGACTTGAAACTATCTAGAAATATAGCACACATTTTAATGTGAGCCCCCTCTTCAAATTAAGTTGTAGCTCTCACTTTCAAATCGACTCTCAGCTGAGCACGCCAAGAAGGCCCAAGAGAGAGTTAAAGCACATTGCTGAGATGTGGAAGGAAGGTCCACATGCTCATATGAACATTCAGCTTTGAAAGCTTCAGGAAGTCTGAGAGGGAAGACAGCAGAGAACTAACACCTTCTACACTCTGACAAGTATGGCATTAGATGCAAATTGTTGCTACCTCAGAATCAGTGTCTGATCTCAGTGAGCCAATCACAGCCCTCCTCTGAGACATTGTATTTCGGTACCATGGAGAAAGCAGTATGCCATAAAACTCCAACACTGTCAACAATGGTGACATTTCTTCCCACATGGAGAAATCTCTATTGCAGGAGAAGGAAGAAAGCCAACATTCAAATGCCTGTGGGACAAGAGAAAGGGATGAAACCCCGTCAGAATATGATTCCTGGTAACGACTGTTCCTGAAGTTCATCTACGTCTCGGTCCTTCCCCTTCTTTGGATGTATGCTTTTCAGGCAATCCTTTACCCGAGAAATTCCAACTTTGTTTCCCTTCAATTGTCTCAAATCATTTTTATCATCTACAAAAGTTTTTTAATATTGTCTTAATTATTACACTTTCCTGAAAAAAAAAAATGCTTTTTTTCAATTGGGTTAGAATTTCTTCTTTTGAAAATACCATGTTACTTACGAGAAAGAAGCAAAACCAGAGGAATGTGTGATGAACATCCAAAAGACACATGTATCTAAGTGAAAAGAACTTGGGGGCACAGTAGCCCCCACGCCAGCCTCAACAAATGAAAATCAGGATTGCACCATCATTAACATGGAAGAAGAAAAGACCAAGAACACAATAACTGCCAGAACCTCCTCCATTGACGTACATCATTGTTTCGGAACAACAGGCCCAACTGGGCTAAACAGGGGCAGAGTTGGTATCCAAGCTCCTCAACTATCTATCCGCCCAAAGTCCCTTTTCTGCCAAGCTCATTGTTTACCAAGCTGCCAGCCCAGCCCAGGGATCTGATTAGCAATTTGCACTTTTGTGAGAGGATTAACAGAATTCCTTTGTTTTGATGTCGGATTATCAAACTGCATCTTTAAAGAGGTGTGACCTCATCCAGATTCATAAGCCTGCTCCCTGGAGAATGACTTGAATTTTGCTCCACTTGCGCAACATATAATTTCATAAAGGAGTTACTGTCAAAACACGGTACTCAATTCTTGATGTGTGTGAAGAAGAACATTTGTAATGTAAATAACCTCGGAAGTTTTGTGATATTTTAAAATAACCCATCTGGTGGGAAAACAAGGATTTTCAACCCATTTGGTTCCAGCACTAGTAAATTAGTGTGTATCCAGCTCACAGAACCCAGAGATAAACCGAACTACACACTGACATCCATGGTGCCTTTATTTTCAAGGACAAGTATTTTTAATTGCCCCAGTCCTAGTGACACATTTTCATACAATAGATAGAGTACACAAGAAAGTAAACTGAGGAAAACTCAAGAAATTCAGAGCTAGGTAAAGTGATAATGGTCTGAAATTTTTTACAGCATGGGTTATAGGTCTAGCTTTCTATAAATGTAAAGATGGACAAGAAAAAATATCATTAGATTTATGTAATCCTAAACTGATTCAACAGTGGGAAACACATCAGAAAGGGAAAAGTCCCTAAAATGTGTACCCAGATTAGGAATAAATAAAATTTCCTGTGTGGGGAGGCATCACCAGGGCAAGATACAACAGACTACACCAGCGTGGTCTGGATTTGAGGGCCAATTTCAAACAGAACACACAAGAGAAACAAGGACTGGAGAAGGCTTACATTACTGGTGACAGCACCCTCTCGGGGTTAAGACCTGCGATGCCCATTCAGCTGTAAATGGCCAACAGGGCCATAACCCGACCATAACTAACACAAGAACAGTAAAGCACTGTAGACCCAGTGGTGACTGTGGTCACTGACCAACTAAAAACCTAACTTGTCAACCAAAGCATTCTGCTAAAGAAAAGAAAAGCAAGGATAACAAAATGTATATGTTCATCTTCAATATTAATATAGAAAGTCATCTCAAAGTTGAAAGATTTTATAATGCTTAAGTAGTAAGCTTTTTTTTTTTCTTGGTACTAAGAATAGAACCCAGGGCCTTTGCATTGAACTACATACCCAGACTTCTATTTTCTTTTTTCTTTCTTTCTTTCTTTTTTTTTTTTTTTTTTTTTTTTTTTTTTTTTTTTTTTTTTTTTTTTTTTTGAGACAGGATTTAAGTCACTAAGTTATTCAGGCTAGGAATGAATTTGTGATCCTCCTACCTCAGCTTACCAGGGTGCTAGAACTACAGGTGTGTACCACTATGCCCAGCTAAGTAGTGAACTTTAAATTACACAGTGAGAGGCAAACCCTGAAGAATAAGAGGGAAGGTGTGTTTGTTTGAAAGTACATATATGTGCACATGTGCCTGATACATTGATAGCTGCTAATGGATGATTGTGTGGCTTAATGAAGCTATATGGAAAATATTTTTTTAAAAATAGCCAGGTCATATGTTTCTACCTCATAGCTAGTGAATAACAATGAGAATATTTTTCTTTACTAATCTTAATTGGTATTCCATGAATTCTTCTTTGAAAATAGTCTTTTGCTAGTCTCGCATTAATAATTATATTGGAAGAGTCTTTAAAAAGATGGACGTCTTTCATGAGTGAACTGTAAATAGTACGGTGCTCAACAAAATTGTATAAATTACCTCAAAATATTTGTGGTTAATAGGAAAGTGATAAATGTGCCATAGCAATCAAACATTTTAGAGAGAGAAGGAATGAGTACCAAAAATAATTTTCCTAAGAATTTGACCTTTACCACAAAGTCACCTATGTGGAGTTCAAGAAGAAAACACTATACAATTAATTATGATTTCTCTGGCCACAAATATGGAATACGAACCAAACTCAACCTTGGATCACACATCAATCAACAACAATCTGTTGAGTGCTGGCCAGGTATTAGCTGGGCTCTAGTGATGGATCAGTAAGCAACACGGACTGAGCTCTCCACACTTGTGCATGTAATATTCTACTCAGGGAAACTAAAAGTGAAGAAGATGGATGAGGAAACATATCTTCTGCATTATACAGGGAAGTGTTAAGGAGCAAAATTAAAACAAGGGAGGAAAGAGTTTGAGGAGTTCCAGGTGGAATGGTAGATAGAGTAGAAGAAAGGGCCTCTTGGAAGAAAGTGAGGGAAAGAGTCATGGGATTTGGGGTTATCAGAGCAAAGAGTACCACAAGTCAAGAACTCACAGGGAAGTGATAGCCCCAAGAGGGCAACAGAGAAGTGCCTGTCAAGCAGTGGGCACGTTGGGGGGCACAGAGAGACTCGGGACAGTGGCGGCTACGGAATCAGGTGAAGAGGTTGGGGAGGTAAAGCCTGACTCTGGCTTGAGGGTCATGGGAAAGATACTTCTCATGCAGGAAGCTACTAGAGGGTTCTTGGCAGAGGATAATAGAAGGTAACTAATCTGATTCCACTGTAAAGGGTCACTTTAGCTGCCATTTGTGAAAAAGACCACATGAGAAAAAAGAGAAGGCCATCTGTTCAGAGGTTAAATACAAAGTATAAAAGAAAGAGAGGAGTCAAACCCGAAGGTAAAGCTGGGTACAATGGCTCACACCTATAACCCCAGCATTCTGGGAGGCTCTAGTAGGACTGCCATGTGTAAGCCTGGTCTGAGGAACTTAGAGACTTCATGAGACCCCACCTCAAAGTAAAACATTTTTAAAGGGCTGGGAATGTAGTTAGTGCAGAGACCATTGGTCTAAGCACCAATATGACCACAATCAATCAACCAACCAATAAACAACCAGTGGCAGTGTTTTGGTTCTAAGCAATGGGAAGAAACGGTTTTCCTTGAATTAAGCTGGGGACGGCTTCAAAGGAACAGCCTCAAGGGATCTTTCTGGGAGCTTTTCTCTGCCTAGCCAAGGAACAAATGGGGTATGAGAATTTGGAATTCTTTAAACAGACTGCAATGAAAACAAAGCGCATTCTCAAACATCACTCCCAGTGCTAAAAACAATTGTTTTCAAGTGACTACTTTCAAAAACATAGGTGAACTGGCACGTCTTTGATGAAGGTCTTTAAAAATTGCAAAAACCTTTATATAGTTTTTTTTAGTATTGAAATGACAATTTTAATAGAGAAATGTAACGTTTAATGCATAATACCAAATGGAAAGTATCTGACCCACACAGAGAAAGTTTTCCCATATCTTCATATCTAGATGTTCAACAATAAAGAAAATATTAGAAAATCTGATTTGAAAGACTTCTTAGATAAGATATAATGGAAATTAATATAACATACAGTTATAATTTCTAATATAGAATTATGCAAATTTAATTTTTTATGGTGTTAGACACTGAATACAGAGTCTCCAAACTGAGCTACACTTCAACCCTTCTTTTTCTTTTTGAGACACAGTCTCTCTCACTAAGTCACCAGACTGCCCACGCTGGGCTTGAAATAAAAATCCTCTTGCCTCCACCTCCCAAAGGCTGGGGTTACAGGCCTACTCTACCAAGCCTAGCTGGCTACTGATTTTAATCAAAACAGTTCCTTAAAGCTAATCATGCACTGATAAATCACTGACAACTAATTCATATCATCCACAGATATAACCAATAGTAATCTGTGTTTGGTACTGCTTTTTTTTTTTTTCTTTACTTTGTGATGAGGACATTTTTTGGGGAAAAATACAGAAGGGGAAAGGAGGATTGTAAATCTTCTGGTAATCAGAAGAGGGACCCAGAAATGTCGTTTGTCCCTAGTACTCTGGCTTTACATGTAGCCTCAGTTTCAATCATGTTGGAAAGCAGTACACAGCACCAACCCTGGATAAGCGCGTATGTCTCACACCTTTCCAGGGATGTATACTCATGGGGGTCTACTGAGAACTTGCAGAACCCACTCTAAGTCTCACAGGTTCTCTTCAACATTTATACAGGGTGATCAAAGAACATGGTGAAGGCTTCCTGTAAAAGACATATTGCCAAGATGGGATAAGTGTGTTTAAAGTAAAGGGCAACATTTTGAGTCAATTTGAGGGAGATTAAAGACAATGCATTTGTTACTATAATATATACTTTTATGTAAGCATTCATCATGCATCCTGATCACTGATCAACATTTACAGCAATTTCTGTCAGATAAAAGCATGACATAGTGGCCTCATCCAACTTATTCACCAGATCTGGCCATTATGCAATTTTCTGGCTTTTCCCCAAAGTTCAAGATTATCATGAAAGGTCAATGCTTTGAACTAATACAAGGAGGCAGACACAACACTAAAGACATTCAGGAAAAAAACTTCCAGATCTTCTCCAGAAAGTAGCAAGAATGATAAGGGTGGTCAATGCAGGGCAGGGAGGATATTTTGAGCTGTATTAATAACAATGTGTCTTTTCAGTAATAATTCTTATTTATTTAAATAGTCACCATACTTTTAATCATATCTCATACATGATTTAAAAAAAAAATTAATAGGTCATGAATGAGTGTGTGTGTGTGTGTGTTGTAAATTTTTTACAAACTGTGCAATATTCTCCTAAATTATTATATAGCACTAAATTTAGCTACTGTACACCAATTTACAACCATTATCACAGCTTCACCATCACTAGCTTTACCACCACCACCAGCTTTATAGCTACCTTTTATTAAGCCCTACTATGTGCTAGGCCTTTCGGTTTTATTTTTATAAGACTACATGTTTACATGCTGGGCTCTGTGCCTTATTTTATATGCATTAAATCATTTCATCTTACCATTAATTTTGTATATTTTTCACACAAAAGTTGGATGCCTTATTTTTAAAAATTTGCAAATGTGTAAATTGCTCCTGCTTCACTGTTACACCAAAAAGTAACAGCTAATAAAAAAAGGGAAACATACAAACATATATGAAATCACAATTAAAAATCAAACCTATATTACTAGGCACTAGTAATGCAAATATGCAACATCTTTCTGAACAATGCAGTTTTGCAATATTCCGTACCAGTGAAACACCTACATCAAAATGAATTTTTGAGATGCAAAAATAAATAAAATTAAAGCAGTCATTATAGAAATAACTAACAAGTAATGTAAAACAGTTGGACTTCAGCAAATACATTTTACTATTAAAATACTGAGAAAAATTGAGGTAAATTTCTATAAGACAAGAAGTCTTTGAGCAAGTCCTTATGAGATGTCTGAATGTCAGAAATAAAGACAAATGAAAATGTATATTTCACAGTCTTAAATATTTCCTCCAAATCCTACATCCATGTAAGTTGGCAGGATACATCTCTGGTACATTTGGATATTGTCCACATTTGTAAATGAGCATCTTCATTTCTATATTTTGGCATAGGACCACATAAATGATTACACTGGTATATATTTAATGTGGTAGATAGAAAACATGGCACTAAATAGAAGTAGCAATTTTAGAACACCCTTCCCATCAAGTGAACTTCTCTGAAGTCTCTAAAGTAATTACTCTGAAAGTCTGGGTTGCTAGAAGCAGTTTCTCCATGAACATAGCCACTCAAGTAACTTTCCAGACTCCTTATGTCACTTTCAGGGCAGCTCTGACTGCAGGAGGAGGACAGACGGACGCAGCCTGTATTCCAAGCATAGCCTCGTGAGGGGTAGCGTTTGGTGGGCAGAGTCTCTTACCTCCAAACCCCCAACTCCAGGAGAAAGCAGCTGGGGAAAATCTGCAGGAGATAAAACTACACACAAGCTCCCCTGACACACTCCACGTGTCATGAAAACTGATAATTTTCTTATTAGGAATACTAAAGTGCCATTCTTTTGCTGTCACTTTAAATGAAATAAAAAGTAGGATAATATACATAATCAGTGAAATAATGAAGTCAGCACGTTTTATCCCTCTGCATCCTCCATCTTCTCTGATTACTCACGTCTTACTTTTTATTCTGCCATTTCACTCCCAGACTGCCTCTGTCATAACAAAGTCCAGTTTATTTGTTCTCACAGGGTTGAAACCCAAGTGAGCATCCTGAACTTAGCAATACTTTCTTTGCCTTCCCACTCTGATCAAAATATACCTACTTAATGTTCTATTACCCAAAGTCCCTGTCTTGAACCTCCAGGCTTAGAGCTAGCCAAGTGGTTACAAAGACAGAGTCAGTACCTCCATAATTAGAAATGGGAACTTGGAATTGCAAATTCATCACATAAAAGTAGAAGCCTCTACATGATTTTATTATCATTACATCAGACTTTACTCCAATTCTATTTCCAAAGAATAAAATTCATTTCATTTCAAAGCAATCTCTGATTTTAACTTTCCATTAATGATCTCAGTTCTAAAGTGACACAAAATCCCTCATCCCTCCACTTCCAGATGTATGTTCCAGTTCCCCTGCTCTTGACCTGGAATGTTGTTTGTAAGGAACATCCAGAAACGCCATGGCTCCAAGTTTCAGATTTCTTTTTAGGAAGAGGATTATTTATCCATCATTTTTAGATATGAAGTTATCAATGCCCTTCCAAGTATTTACCCAGAGTTGACACACAGGAAACAGCCAGCATATATGTTCCTGGGTGATTATCTTGTTGATTAAGGATACAGTCTTGTACTGATCACAAAGGTGATGACTGCCTCTTACTTGAGCACTAACCTAGCCCCTTTAAGTATGATTTACCAGCTATTAATCTGTGTTGCCACATGGTCAACTATGTGAATGTCTCTCATAATTTATCAAAATCTCATGATATATTGTAAAACTACCCTTTGTAAGCCACGATGCTATTTAAAAGCAGGAGGTGAATTTCACTGGATTAGATTTTTGAGAACCCACTCTGGCATTTCCTGATCACCGTTTTCCTTCTTAGTGTCCAAATCCGTGTAATAACACGAGTGGAATTTTATTAACCTCTTTAACGTAGAACATTGAAAAAGCATAAATGCCTCTATTTCAAATTCACAGTAACATTTACACATATTCCCTCTACATGTTATTTCAAATTCACCAAAAGTAAATTTTTAAAAGCACCTTTGACTTAATATCCACCTCATCACATCCATGTCTTCCCAAAATATGAGTTCATGACAAATATTCTCACCTTTAATACTTGAACTGGTACATACTGCCTATAATAGTTTGGCTCCTTTCTTGACCCCTAAGCCAAATTGGTATCAAAAGCATTCAAATTGTCTCAAACACACACCATTTGACTGCTTCTTACCAACTCGGTAACTGTCACTCTAGTGCAAGCCCCAATCACCTCTCCTTCACTGGATTACTGCCATGGTCTACACACCTAACCTACACTATATTCTCCACAGAGTAGCCAGTCAGCTTGTGAACTTGACATTTACATGTATCAAAACATAATATCATATGCTACAAATATGTGCAATTATCATGCACCAATCAAAAATCAATGGAGCTTTTCAGAAGTATGCAACTGACCACGCCACTCTCCCACTTATATCCAGGTTCCTGTCACATGTACGATGAACATCCAGAATCCAAGTAGTGATTCAGCTCAGCCTTCCTCTCTGGTACCATCCTCCTCATGACTACTTCTTGACACACTGGCTTCCTTGCTGTTCCCAAAACTTAACATCCTCAGCTTCTCTGGGCCTCTATAACATCATTTCTTTTCTCGCAGGCCTCCCACTGTACTTCGTGTGACTTGTCTCTCCTTATTCAGATCTCAAATCACCTTCTCAAACAACCTTTCCTGACCCCATTATGTAAAATAACATCCCCAATCTACACTCGCACTGCACTGATCCCTTCATTTGCTCCATCGCTGTCTTGATGTATATGTATTGGCTCATTTCTGTCCTCAACCCTAGAATCTCAGCTCATTCACAATGGAAGCTTTTCCTATCTTGCTCATCAGTATATTTCTGGCATTTATGACACCACCTAGCACAGAGTGGACATTCAGAAAGTTATCTTCAAGTGAACTGAACCCAAATTCCAAAGCAGTAAATCCAATGGTATGAATTCTGATCATGGTAGGGACATGGAGAAACCTGTAGGCCTAAAGATGTCTTTGGCAAGTCTTCCTGCACCTTCCCCATCCCACCTGCTTCAGGGTTTCGTTGGAGAGCATGCTCTTCCTTCCAAAGCCACATCCACCAACAGACTTTCAAGTCTAGTCTGAATGCTTTATTTTTCCTCAAAGAACAGCAACATAAAAAATCCTCTATCACAAAACAGAATAGGATCCATTTCTTTATTCTCTCCACCACCATGCTCCTACTTACAATAAGTGAATAAAGTAGAATGAGGCTAAGGAAAAATAAAGCAAAATCAGAAGCTGGCAAAAAGCAAACCCTCTGCCTGGGGCAGCCTAGGGCTGATGGATGATGACAGCTAGCAGACGAATCCCGTCCCCCATTCTAAATTCTGTCTCCTAAACAAATTAGCAACCTCATCAATATCTGCATGGCATTTACCTTCTGCAGAAACAGCTGCTACAAGCTCAGGATGCTGAGTCTCTGGGCTATGGTGGTGCCAAGAGGACACAATCACAGGCCCACCGGGGTCAGAGTTGACAGAATGACAACCTGATATTATAGGGAAGGATTTTTGCAAGGGCTTGGGGGATTCACAGCTTTAGAATCACTGTACTGCATATTCTATACCTCACTCCTCTTCTAAAACCTGTATGTGAATGATGGCATATGTAAAGTTGATTCTTGGGCTATAAGTTTACTACCAACACCTTATAATAATAAAACACTGATTACATAGAAAGTTCTGATATATATAATTTCACATATGAGTTATGATTCTAAACATTGTCTTTTTCATAAAAACAGCTTGGAAATTACATTTTAAAAAGTAGCACAATTCACCTCTAAAAAGTTATGAGTTGACATTATCTTCAATTTTTTTTCAAAGAATAACTGCCCCTTGCACAATAGGGTGACTGTAGATAAGAACATTTCAGAGAGATAATAGAAAAATTTTCAGTGTTCACCATAAAGAAATAATAAATGTTTGGCAAGACAAATATATTTAACAAAATGTAGACATTATACAATGAGAATATAGTAAAACATGGTATGGCATGAGATTAATGCACACAATTTTCCTGTTTCATGTATTAGTTACAAATAAAGAGATAAAGCTCTCTCCCACCAATTTTCCAAAAGGAGAAAGAAAATAAGACCAAGTGCAATGCATACAACAAATATAGGATATCTTTCTCCAAAACTGCAACAGCTAAAGGGTTTTTATGACAAATTTTACAGGGCATGGTTTATATGTATTCACATGAAGATGAGAATGAAAAAAATGTTCTTAAATCATCTAGCACTGGAAAAATATGAAACTTCATTACTTTCTAACATACTTGAGTCTCCAGAACTGAGGCCTGCCCCACTACTGATGCATAAAGGGCAAGGTGATGGAAAGAACATGGAAGAGACACCACAGACATCCTGAGTTCCTCACAGTGTCTTCTCAGGAGAATCGCCCCAAAATCCTTGAAATCTCGTGCTATCACTGATAACAGGAGGAATCTCACAACTCTCTGTTACTGGGGATGGCCCTTTTTACTAAGAGGCAACACAACATCAGGGACATCCCAGAGAAGGCAAAGCTATCATCACCTGGGAAGAGAGAGGAACTATCAAGAAATTAACCTAGCTGAGAAAGAGAACTACTGCCCAGCAGCCTTCAGTGACTCACACTGAACTCAGTCATAAGGGTAGTGGTAGCCACCCCTGCCTCATCTGGCAAAGACCCAAAACTATGGCAGTGCCCCCGCCTATCTGACACCTGGATCCAGCTGGAGACAGTGTCAGGTAATACTGGGGAGACTTGTAGGGGCCTCTGCCATGCAGAGATGTCTCCCAGGACAGCCATAATTATTCCCACCTCCTCTACCCTAAGTGTGGGCTAGCTACATTACTAATGTAATGATCAAATTGTACAATAAATCTTCACACAAATGTCTGTCCCCAATTAGACGGAGGAAACATGTTTGATTCTTACAGCAAATGTAACTGAAAGAGCTGATCAATGTTCAGTAATAGTCAGGAAAAAAGACATGTGTCCTCGGGCCTTTTGTTTACATTTCCCTTAAAGATGAAAAATTTATTAGAAAGATTTCATTTTGAACAACACAAATAGTATTTTTAGGTTTTTCAACTTCATATTCTTACCAGCTTTCTTTGGAATTCTGATATTTTTTCCCCCAAATAATCACGATCCTTTTCACTAGCTGGTGGGCTTCACGAGACCAAAAACAATGTTTTCTCCCTTACCAAAATGCTGGTGCTCTCATACATTCTCCATAAACAGTTGTTGATAAATGATCTTTCTACAGAGGTCGGTTAAATGTTACATTTTCTTCCTATCAATAATTATATTTGTCTTAGGGAAAAAAATGCGTGAAATGATTACTTTCTCTTTTCTTCTATGAATTCACTCAGAATGTGCCACCACAGAAAAGGGAGCTACAGAAATCTGAAGTATTATGATTGAGGTTTTAGTGATGCTTGTCATCTGTCCACATGGCTTATGTGGAGGAAAAACAGCAAAACAATCCACACATAGAAGGAACTCCTCTTCCTAGGAAGAATCTAAATCTACTAGGCCACCAGTAAGGAACCAGAAAATTAATCTAAGGCATCTTTCAATTTATCTCCATCTCTCAATAGATATTTATATAATGCCCATCCAGCAGCCATTTTACACTTCTCCCATCCCAAAGGACTCGCACTGCCATCCCATCATAGCGGGCAATGCTTTTCTGGGAGGAATTATCTTCCCTCTCGGCTCTCACGGTGAACTGGATTGACTTCAACTAACCTGTAGAGATGAAACGCAAAGCATGGGGGCAAGGAGAGATAACATAGTCCTGAATTATAAAACCTACCATCCTTCCAGTATCCCTATATCCTTAGTACCCTGGAGCCACAAATCTGCGTCTGGTGTAAGCCTTCCAGAAGGCTCAGGCAAGAGAGTTTTTCACAGGAAAGCCATTTGAGAAACACGGAAGTAGGAATAACTGATTCTTTCTCTACTACTCTTTGATTTACTGTGTGACTTCAAATATATGAGCAACTTTTCTGTGCCTTACTTTCCTCACCCAAGTAGCTGAAGGAAAATCAAGATACTCCATTAATCGGCAATAACTCTAACAGGATGAATTTAAATAGTTCTGCATTTCTGATCTGTAACCTTCTCAGAGAATAGTAACACCACAGAAATAATGAATACTATGTTGTTCTCCTTCTGGAAAGAAACATCCATAATGAATATTTGGGATAGACATCTGCCCTATATCTATTCTAGGGTCCTGGGAACATTTTACGGTTTCTGGGAAGCCAGCACCTTGCCATACTCCGGCTTCTCATCGTCCAGAACTTCCAGCTGACTACCACTTTCAATCTGAGACTTCCTGGGTACTGTGAGCAACAATAACGAAGACATCCAGTTCAAGGGTCACCTCTTCCCCAGCACCCCGGTGGCACCGCAGGCTGGCCTGCCCTCCCCAACATAGTACCTTCTCTATCCCTAAGATGCATGTGTGCTAAAGAAGGAGTTTGGGGAGGGAAGTTATTGGTTGCGATTGTTTGAAAGATTCTAACAAGTGTAGCTACAGATCCATCCTCCTGAGTCACCCAAGTTGGAAAATGGGTCAAATCTAATGTATCTGGTTAAGTGTCTAAACTGCAAAGGTGCGATTGTATTCGCACTGACAGTGTCTTTAACAAAGGCTGAGGTTACTAGTGCAATGCTCCTTCGTTTTACAATGTCTCAGGGACATGCCCTCCGAGGGTCAGGCTTTCATTTGTAGATGGTAATTCTCAGCTGCCAGCTCCTCATCCCTCATTGTACCCTGAGTCTGAGCCAAGCACGCTCCTGATTCCCTGCTCCATCCAGACAGGCCATGTAAATAGTGTTTATGTTAAGGAAGTCATGTTCGGTGTGACTCGAGCACGCAGAAACTGATGTTGTTGTCACTTTAGATTAAGCTCTGATTTTAGCGAAGGAGGCAATTGGAGCAGGCAGCTGAGTGGTCGAATGAAATATTCAGCTCATTTCATTTAGAGCTGCCCAGTTTCCATTGTTCCTGCCAGCAAGGCTGGTTAACCCTGTCAGTACCGCCTGCCCAGTAGCCGCTGCCCCTGGCTCCTGTGTCAGGCTGACCCTGCATAAGCCTTCATCCGTCAATTTGCCTCTAGTCAGCATGAGCTGTGCAGGAGCAGTTTCCCCTGGATGCATCTTGGTGATCTCTTGGCCACTTGGGTAACTCAAATCGGATGCTGTAACAGCAATTGCCTGAGAATGTGAAGCACACCTAAATCTCCAGGTACAGCTAGAAGATGGTGTGCACAAAGATGCTTGGGGCACAGTGAATTCAGGCTGACTGCAAACGCTCAAGGATAAAACAGATCTATTACCAAGAGAACATACTGCGCTTCATTCCTTCGATCTCTTAAGTGTTCCTCACCTTCCAAATACATGAGGCTTTAGGGAACATTCCAGATACTCCAGACACAAGCCTTAAAAGAGAGATGGCTTTAAAGAGACCTGTGGGGCACTGGACTCCTCCTCTTTCAGTTCTCTCACTTCCTGGCCCTGAGGTGAGCAAATGTGCTCCTACTCATGTGCTCCCGCCATGATGTGCTACCAAAACATACAGGCTCAAAGTAACAACGCCTCTTAATCATAAACTGAAACTTCCAAAAAGGTGGGCTAAAATAAACTTTTTCTCTTTATAAATTGACTATTTCAGGTATTTATTACAGAAATGGGATACTGACTGACACAAAGAAACAGACTGTAATTAACAACCATTGGAGAACTCAGTACAAAAAGAAAGAATGATGTTTGGAGAAATTTTTATTTTAGGACTTGTAAAGCAGTATAAATTTCCTAAAAACGCAAAAACCTTCTCTATCTAAAATATACACAGAATATGGAATTAAATTTTAGTATTGGCATATTTTAGCAGCTAAAACATAATGGTTGAGAAGGGCACACCCATGAAGGTGGTTATTTTGAATTGAACACTGTGTTGTGGTTAGGATCTGGAGTGTCCCCCAAAAGCCTCATGTATTTTAATGTTACAGATTGTCTATGGAGCCATGTAATGTTGGTGGATTGGGGTCTGGCCTGGAGGGGTGGATTGCAGTTGTTGGGATTAGGGGAGTGTGAGTTAAGACTAAGGGCATGTGAGTTAAGACTAAAGGTGTATAGCGGCCACACCTTCGATACCCAGATGCAGGTGAGACTAAGACTGGGACTTGGACTAGTCTTGAGGAGTCTCACTTGCCTGTCTGTGTGTGATGTCCTGAGAAGCTGCCTCCACCTTTTTGTCTCTGCCTTGTACTTCAATTGCTGCCGGCCGCCCCTGAATAGACTGTGACCATCTGAAACTGTGAGCTAAAATAAACCTCTCCTTTCCTAAATTTGTGCGTTTCAGGTATTGGGTACAGCAACGGAAAAAGTATCTAAGATACACTGTGTGGAAGGCTACAACAGTATGAATTAGGAACACTGTTTTCCAGAAAGCTTACTGAAATAAATAAGAGAACAATTCAAAGATTAATTCAAAGAATTTTGTTATGCCAACTTTGAACAACATAACAAATTGCAATCTAATGATACATTCTCTCTATAAATTATACAGAGCACATATTATTGTCATTCTGTGTATGCATGCCTATATATACACAGACACACATATATACACACATGTACAAAAATGGCATATTTTTTCATTAAAAGCATTAAATCAAAATTTACATACTCATAAAGTAAGGATTTGCTTTTTTTTCCCTGAGACAAGGTCTCGCTCTGTAGCCCAGGCTGGCCTTGAACTCACAGCAATCCTCCTGCCTCAGATTCCTGAGTGCTAGGATTACAGGCATTCAAAACCATGCCCAGCTTAACTATATTATTTAAAATAAGGTTTTAATATGGACTTCATTCTATTTTAATGATATTTAATAGTGCAATAGAGAGATACCCATTCATTGTATTCATATTATATAAAAAGATGAAAAAAATCTTCTTTTTCATATGGAATGCTTCATGAATTGCACAGGATCCTTGCACAGGCACCATGCCAATCTTCCTTGTCTTGTTTCAATTTTAGTGCCCGTGCCACTAAAGCAAGTACAAAACAAACTTTCAATGTAATCTGTCTTATGAAATCTATTAAGGTTTATGTGTAAAATACACCCCAAAGCCTGGTGCATTTGGAAGGTAGCAGGACCCTGGCAGTGTTAAGCTGGCCAGGGGATTCGTCTACTGATGACTCCCTAGCTGAATGTGCTGTCTGGAGTTGGGGCCTGGTTGGAGGTGGGCAAAGACGGCATGATCTAAAAGGGCATATTCCCTTCCTTGGCTCCTCCCTTCTCTTTTAGCTTCCTGGCTGCCATGCATCAAGCACCTTTTCCTCAGCTATGTCAGTCTGCTCTTCCATCTCACCTTTGGAGTCTGTCACTTGTGGGCTGGAACCTTAAGCCAAAATAACCCTTCCTCCTTCATGTTGTGGGCATCAGGTGTGCCGCCCCATGAAAGGAAAGTGATTAACACAAACTCCAGTCAATTACTCACAATATTAATGAAAGCAGCTAAACTTAACTTTTCAGAGACTTCTCCAACTATTCATTAAGAGTTTAAGGGGGAAAAAAATGCTGTTAGATTTACAAATCAAAATCTAGATAAAACATTTGAGGCAAGTGGACAAATCTGTCCATTTGGGAAGCGAGAGTATGGGTTTCTGGTTTCCCTTTTCCATTCTCTATCTAAATCAACACAATGCTTCCATCCAATAGTGTTGCCAGATACAGAGCTATTCACCCCTGTTGCCCACACACATTATACATATTGGTACACACGCGTTTTGATGAATATTTTTACAAGTAGTAGATTGGTGAATAGATTGAAGCAAAGTATGCAACACAACTATACAACTGAATCTTATTTAAAAATACTTAAATAAAGCCACTTTAACAAAAATCCAAAGAGACAGTCTGGATCTTAGGTTCCGAAAGGTCCAACGGCTTGGTTCCCAGAGTGGCACCACTGGGAAGTAGTCTGTAGGTCATTAGGGGTGTGTCCTTAAAGCAGATCTTGACAACCCCAAGGCTTCATTCTCTCACTCACTTCCTAGCCACAAAGCAAGTTTTTCTGGTTCACTATGCATACCTGCCACCACGTACTGCAGCCCAACAACAGAATAAAGTAAGTCAGTCCACCTGATAATGAATGAGAGCCTCTAAAATTGAGACTGGAAATCATTCTTTTTTCTACATTAACTGATTATCTCGGTATTTCTTATAGTGATAGAAAGCTAACACAAAGCCCCACAGGCAAAGCGTGTATCACTGTGTAAAGCAAAGGTGGTAGAATAGAGCCTACAATCCACACCCAGTTTATCCTCTTTGGACTAAAAGTGGTTTCTAGCAGATTACCAGTTATAATCAATTTGATGACAGACATATTAATTTGAATCTCCAATTAAATGAGATGTATCCATTACCCCAAGTCAATTTTCTGATTTCTGAATTTTAGTATAAAAACTGCCTCAATTACTATAATATTTTGAACTTTGTCAATAAAATATTTGCTCACGCCATTTTTCTTAAAGTGTGTATATGACCTCTGCAATATGTGCCCTTAGCCTGAATATTTCTCTCTAGCCATTTTTCAGAAAAAATAATTTGCCAGTAGCTAGTCTAAAACAATCTGGTTTTCAAAGATGGCTTGCTCCAATCCATTTCTAGTTTTCATTATCTATGTATATACGTAGGTGAGCATTTAAACTGTGCAATATAACCACTTATATAAAAGACTTACAACTGTCATGTAATGCTTCCTAAGTTACGACCAGTAAAAGAACATAATACTCTCTGAAAGAGATTGCTATTGAGAACATGTATCAGTGGACGGTATGTATCTCCCTTCATGGGAAAATGAAAAGGGGGTACTAGTCATACCCAACAATTTAGTTTTAAAAAATTGAAACTATGCTGTACAATGCTAGTAGAATATGAAGAAAACTCATTCTTACATTAATTGCAGCAGTCCTAAATGCCATTATTTCTTTGAAAAGCAATTTGGTAACAGAAAATAAATTGCATAAAATATCCATATACTTTAATATCATAAAATAAGATGAAAAAAACAAAAAATGATGTTTAATACAAATGCCATTTACAATAGGGACCTGTTCCTAGCTTTCTCCCCCATCACCTAATGGCTCCTCCATTCTCTACGCTGTAGGTGTGAGAAATCGTGGCACCTTTCTTTTTCTCCTATCAACACAGCCATTCTTTCCTCCTCTCAGTCTACACACCTTTCATCTTCTTCATCTCTACATCTACCACCCTATTTTAAGAAATTATAATTATTCTAATATTACTTTAAGACCAGATCTGCATTTGTAAGGCCTAAAGATTACATTATTTGGGATTATAAAATGACAAATTTCAAGTACAGAATTTGTGTGAGCATTGCAATGCCACCCAACATGAACTGAGGCAAAATACATGGAAAGCAGTGTAGAAGAAGCAAATACTCAAACCGATTAAAGCTTAAAATTTGGATTTTTGCAAATTTTACATTAGCAAATGACCCTGAGAACATATTTTAGAGTCCCTTCCAAAGTCTTTCTAAATCCTACCCAAGCATTATTTCAACTTTACATTAGCTTCCTAGTGTAGCTCCCTACCAATTCCCTGGTTCCTAACGTTTGTAACTTCTAAGCTCTCTATCCCATCATATTGCTTCAAATTAATTTCTCTAAAAGGAAATTCTAAACATATTCCTTCCCTACTTGAAAACCTCTCTTGCCAATGGGATAATTGGCACAGATCTCCCCACACTCTCACCCCCACTACTTCTCCCACCTACTTCTCCCATCTCCTTCTCTGTTGTTCCAGGCATGCTGCTCTATTTACAGTCACTAGAAATGTTATTTCCACCCTTCCGTACCTTAGCAGATGTCCTTCTTAAGTGAAATGTATTTTCTCCTCTTGTCTCCTCTTTTCTCGCTAACAATTTGTACACAAGTTTCTCTCCTAACCTACCGCCAATGGTGTCCCCAGACCTGACAATAGAGTTAAGAATAATTCCTTTGGCCACCAGCCCCAAGGAATACACACATTACTGTGCACAAGGACTCATACGCTCTCTGCTTCCCTTGATAAATTAAAAGCCTCTTAGGGATAGAAATCTTGCCAGAGCCATATTTAGCTCTCAGGCCTGGACTGAGAAGAATTCAGTAATCCTCAATCAAATATACAGGTGGAAAAAGGATGAAAAGCCAATTCAGTTACATGTAGATTCATGATACACGCTGAGGAACACACTGTTAGATGATTTTATCCTGTGGGAACATCGTAGTGTGCTTAAGCGGACCTGGGCAGTACAGGACACTCGTACTTGGCCTCGTAATGCAGTGGAGAGATGCAGTGGTGCAAGAGGGACAAGGCCGTTGCCAGTGCAACTGGCAGTTTTTCCCCATAAACATTTCTTAACTGGGAAGGATACAGTCTAAAATAATGATAAAAAGTATAGAATAGTGAATACATACCAGTAACACAATAATCTATTATCATTGTCAAGCACAAAGCACTAAATGAAGCTGTGCGTTATGTTTTTATATACCAGCCTTGTAACAGGTCTGTTCACACCAGCATCACCACCAAGACAGAAAATATTCACTATGATACAAAATTAGGATCACTATGATGTCACTGCGAGAGAGCAATTTTCAGGTCCTTCACAATCACAGAGGACCACTGTCATGTATACAGTCTATTATTGACCAAATAGTTCCTGAATATACAAAAGGGCTAATTCTGACATTTTTGATTATTGGTACTGTAGGCAATTTTAACACTTACTTTAAAATATTATTTTTATATGAGTATCTTTGCTTTATAATGGGGAATTATTTTATAATGGATATTATGGGAGGCTGGCTGTAATTTTTATTAGGTCTTTCAATTCTCTTAAAACCTTCATATCATGCCAGATTTATTTGCATGTCCAACAGAATACTTTCCTTGAAATCATGCATTATTCTTTGTGCATTTTTAGCTAAATATCCTAAGTGATGTATCATTAAAGTGTATTTATTTGAAATATTTCTCAGTAAATGAGCATCTATTGGAGTTCTGGCAAGAAAAATCTTATCATGGACATTTCTATAGGCATTTACTTCAAGCCCTAACTGAAAGCAATGAAATTTTTACCATCTGGAATAAAACACTGACAAATATTACAAAACTCAAATTCTCCTTTGCATACACAAAACCACATTTCCATATCGCTATTATCATTTTTATCTCCCACCTAGGATGCTCAAATAGTTGTTTTTAAAAGAAAAACATTCACAAAAATCTGATAACTCCCCTAAATATAATCCCCACTTAACTTGAACAAATTTTATTCTTCATAAGTCAAGCTATCATTATCATTATCAACATTCAGTGAATGCCTGCATGAACTTTAGAGCAAACAGTTTGTACTTTTTCTTTTGCATGATTTAGATACGTTGTCTTATTACTCACTGTTTAACTCTGTCCTATGCAAAGAAGACCACACACACAGAGTACTTAAATACGAACACAGGTCAAGATCAAACACCAAAAATGCAAACCACAGGCCATACCAATAGCACCACCAAACCCAAGTTGATACCATTTCAGTAGCTGTGGAACCATGGGAATCCTGCATAATCTACATCTGAATCTTAGGCATAAATTCATTCTCCAGTCAATGATATGATGATATTAGTTCAAAACTCTTCAAAACACAAAAGCTTGTTAGTAGTTCAGGAGATGATACATTTTCATATCTCATCAGCTCTTGCTGGTGACTTATGCAATCTCCCTGTGATATAAGTCTGTATTCCACAGTTGTCTGTGCTATAGGGCAGTAGGAGGCACACAAGCTTTAGAGTCACATCATGGCGCAGAATCTCTACACTGGCACTTCAAGGACACCCAGTCCTTGGGCCTCTTTGAGCCATGATATTACAGGTCAAACTGTGCCCTACCGAAAAATTTCCATGTTAAAGTTCTAACTCTACTACCTTATAATGTGAGCCTATTTGGAAATATGGTCTTTGAAAGAATCATTGGTTTAGAAGAGAACATTATTGTGAACTCAAATCCAGTATAACTGGTGCCCTTTGAAAAATGAGGCATTTCAACATAGCAGCAGACATGCTTGTATTCGTCAGCTGTCTGTCATTATAATAAAATGCCTGAGACAATTATTAAAGAGAAAAAGGTTATTTTTGGCTCATAGTTCTGGATGTCCAGTCCCAGATCATTTGACATGACTGTTTCGATTATCTGGTAAGGTGGTGGTACAACATGGTAAATACACGTAAGCAAACAAATTGCTCATATCATGACCAGTGAAAATGAATGGAGAGATGCAGACTCACCCCTCAAATACTCAATATTTTATCAGTTAATCTAGAGCTTCTATACAACCTCAGGTTGCTGTCACAGGGTAAATGGAAGTTCCAAATAGAGCTGTAGTTCAGCTCTAAAGAATAAAATATCATTTCATGCACACATAGACAAGAGATATACCTGCCACATGGGGGAGGCTTGTCCAAGATGTCTCACAATCCTCTTGCAGTGAGTCTTTGTACCACCGACTAGTTAGAAAGCCTAGAAGGGAAAAATAGCCACATCATTCAGAGGCAAAGTCCAGTACACAAAGATAACGTGACTCCCTTAAAACCTTGGCTACGTACTTAAGAATCGTATAAGTAAAGCATGACAGAATAATACATCAGCTATTTCAAACGTCTTAAAATCCCACCTAGACAGATATGGAGTGTTCAGCAGATGAAAATGGAATGAATGAGAGTCTTCACTTTTTTAAATAAAATGTCCAAATTTCAGAAGAGCATCTAGAAGATGTGAAGCATAGTAAGAAGTTTTAGAGTTCTAAGATACAGAACATTTAAAAGCATCCAATCTGTTTCTGATGAAAGAAGGAAAACAGATTGAAGGATGGATAACACACGCAAGGAAAAATCTTAACAAGATAACATGAAGTAGAAACCTGGATGAAACGCGTGAACAAGAGCTTTTCACCAGACAGAGCACCACCTGCAAAGGCCCAGTCATGAAAGCCGGCTGCATAGATCCAGGAGAAGCAGAAAGGTCCCTTCAGCAGCAACGTGACAAGACAGGAGAAAGTAAGAGCACGAGAGAGATCAAAATGGTAGAAAGTGTTGAAATCTTTGACTGGAAGTTTGAATCTTTCTTCTCGACTTGCTCGGTTTTTGGTTCATGTGTTCTGTACCTCAGTCATGTTGTGCACGAACTTCAAGACTGCTGTGTCTGCTAGTGGTACAACTCTATAACAAGTTAATATCCTCTATCGCTATCATTTCGTTTACTTTAAAGACTGTTACATCTGAGCCCAGTATTATAACTTCAGTCTTCTTTCCATCAATTTTTTCATGGCACATTTTTTTCACTCCTTTTACTTTCAACTTGCCATACTATTATACTGAACAGTTTCTGATACAGTACACATGGTTGAGTACTGTTTTATAATATATTCTAATGAAGCTTAACTGTTATGTCAAAACATTTATTATATTAAAATATTTACTTTAATATATTTATTGATATGGTAGGGCTGAAGGCTTTAGTCTGTTTGCCCCTCCGTTTTTCATTTCTCTGTTTTCTTTTTCCAATCATTTGATAATTTGATAATCACATGTGTAGCAGGTTTTTTGCTTTTTTGTTATTTTGCAGTACTGGGGATTGAACCCAAGTCTTTTACACTGAGTTACACCACCAGCTCTATTTTGTTATTATTTTGAGACAGGGTCTTGCTAACTTGTCCAGGCTGGTCTTGAACCTTCAATCCTCCTGTCTCAGCCTCCCAGAGTACTAGAATTACAGGCCTCTGTCACCCCACTTGGCTTTATAGTGGTTTTCTGTGTCTTTGTACAGCATTTTAGTGGTCACTGTAGGTATAAGTTACAATAAATTACAATAATCTGCAGCTGTCATCATTTCACTGATTTGAGTGAAGTTTATCAGGAACCAATAAATCATGCCCTATTGAATGAAAATAGCCATTGATTTTATTTATTATTACATGAACTGTCAAAAATTCAAAGCCCATTAAATTTTTAAGTGTGCTTAACTGTGACCAAGGCTATTGTTCATCTTTCACAGAATGAAAATCTGAGTGAGAGAAGTCAAACCTTCTCAGGTTACAGGTAAGTCCAATGCCAGAGCTGAGCTAGAACCAAGATCTGATGCCATTGAACTATGGCATGGGAAGGAAAATATATAAATTTTGTATCTCAATTGTATTCATGGTCGGCTTGGAATTCAGTCATGATTCATTTCTTTAAGAAAAGCCAAATGCGAACACAGCAGATGGAGTATCATCAGTCATCTCTGTTGGAAGTGAACCAGGACACTGGGGTTTAAACTTAACCACTTGCCAAAAATAGTCAGAGACAACAAATGACTGACCCAAGCACTGACAGTGCAGACACCAGCCCATGAGAGATTCTAAACATGTGTGTTCAATTCCCCATGTATTAGCAAGGTGTTTTCCAACCACCCAGACTACCACCAAGATGAAAATCAGGTGGATAAAAGCATTCACTCCACATTACAGTTTGGCTTGCTCTAGATAGAAAAACACTTGAGTGCATGCAAAAGAGACTGTCCTCAATTCCCAAAATATTTCTATATTCCCTGATTCACTTTGCAAAGGACCAAACCTCTAGTGTGTAGCTCTGAGTGACAGACTTTCCCTTTTAGTCATAAAATCTACAATCCAAACTGGAGAAAAAAATTCTTGCTCATCTCCCATTTATATTCACAGTCAGATACTATAATTAAATAATGGAGTTTCATTTACTTGGGCACAAATCCATTAATTTTTTTCACTTACTTTCACTCATCTCTTTTCTCTGAAATGTATCCCAGTATTATTATTATCCTGGAGCACACAGATTCACAGATCTGTGAATCTGTAATGAGATATTCCTAAGTTTAAGTAAATTTTGATTTTATTTAATGTCTAAATTTCCTTTTCATATGTGCTACCTAACTATGAACAAAATTCCTGGTCCTGCTGAGGATTAAAGAAAATTAGTATTTGACAGCTGACCTCCAAACCAAATACATATAGTGTGTTTAGTCCAGGGATAAACTCAGTCCACAAGCTCAACTGGGTTCTTTTAGCTGCTACCAGCAGAGGATTGGATATGCTAACACACTGCACCAAAGAGAAAAGTTCAAATCCCCGATGCCCCAGCCTGCTGCCTTGGCCAGAAGATAAATCAACATTCAGCATTATGTCCAGAAAATGACCCACATGCCTACCCCTCACCAGAGAGACCATATGAGTCGAAGGGCAAGAAAACAGAAAAAGAGCAAAGATGTGAAATGGGACCATAGGGAAGTACCTGAAGTGAAAAGAAAGCCCTGGCCATCTGTCTGCCACTGAGTTCAGCTCTGGAACAAGACTACCACATCCCTAGGCTTTCCTTATGAAAACAGAGGATCTCTATAGAATGTGTATTCCTCCATTCAAAGTTGTGCCATCACAACATGTCACTCAAAGCCACCTTGTCACAGAGCTTTTGTCCTCATCCTTATTCTGTTTCAGGTAATACAATCCAAACCACTGACACACATGGAGCAGAGATCTCAGGGGTGTTTTCAGAACCAATGTAAAGGGTCATTATTTTGATTCCTGGAGGCGGGGTGGGAGCTACGATAAAAACAGCAAACTTTTTTAAAGCTGCCAAAGTTTTTCACTAGTTCGCTGTGTAAATCTCCCTACTAATAGAGAAAAGACTTTACGGTCTCTAACATTATTTTTCCATGATAACTATTTTTACTGTATATGTTTGCAGTACATAATAATCACATTCAACTTGGAGAACAGATGCACGTACATATCACGTCTTAATTATTTTTACTTTTTCTTACCCTCCCTGCCTCAAGTCACCTCTCATCCCCATATCCACTTCCCATCTCCAAAAAGTCTACTTTCCTATTCTTCCATAAAGAAGGGTAAATATAAGTCATTTATAGAAAAAATGTATGCACTGTGAGATCATAATGCTAAATAAAATAAATCAGACACAAAAAGTCAAATATAGCCTATGTCTCTTATACATGAAACCCAAAATATAAATAATTTAAAGAGCAAACTAAAAGAGAGGTATTAGGTCTTCAGGATGAAAAAGAAAAACAGATATACCTCTTCACTAATGTTCACAGACTAAAGGTAAAGGTTAACTTTACCACTTAAAAACAATCTTTAGATAAACAAACATAATTCCTTCAATATATGATATAAACAGTTAACAAGAATAGAGCCTATCAGTCCACTTTTCATAGTTAATAGGCCATATTTTTTAAAGAGTCATTCCCCTTTTCAGCCACAATACCACCATGGACCAAATGAAAACTAAGATAACCAATGCCTTGTTTGGTAAGACAGCACATAATATTTTGATGCTTTTTATAAACAAAGCCACTATTCCTGATTACAAGCAAAACCCCAAGAATATACAAAATTCTATATCTAAAAACAAAAATAATCCCTAATTAACCCCTCAAACAATAAAGACTCATGGATAAAGACAGTAGATCAACATACCAATCTCTGTAATAGGTTACTATATTTTGTTTCATCTTAACTCAAGATCTCCTTCCAAACTTTACACTGTGGTGGCAGGTTTCCAGCTTCCTCCACAAAGAAGACAAAATTCCTGATCCTAATATTAACCTCAAAGACAGTTTCAACCCATGTCTGTGGAGTAAATCAAATTAAATAAATATTTAGTTGAACAATAATGACAACATACTTTGTTAGATGATGTGGAGAAAACAAAGTCATTAAAACTTACTAATAAAGAAGCTGTGATCTATGTACTTCAAAGTTGGAAAAGTCATTAGCAGAGAAAGATGTGAAATGAGGAAAACAGTCCAGAATGTCAGGAATGGAGTGTTACAACAAAAATATAGGCTTATGCGGCAATGTACCCAAAATAATGAAATAGCACTTAAAACAGAATAACATCAAAAAATTCCATAAAACTTATCTTGGACATCTAAAATTCCTGGGTGAGAGGAGAGAAGATGGAAGATTTGGGGATGCCATGAGACAGTGGGTGGTCCACCCTTGGTCTCAGAAGGTAGAAGAACCAGAGGAGCAGGGCCTGCAGACAGGCCCGTGCAAGAGAAGAGCAGGGTTTTTGGAAGAAGCCAGAGATAACAGGCTTTCATCTCCGAAGCTCTGAGAAACAGGTCTTCCACCTCTTTAGCTCAGCTAGTCCTGGCTTATTCTTCCCAGGCTGGGCCAAATGTCTATTGAAAGATGCTGGATGAGCTAGGAAATATACATACAAGTCTCCACCTCATATCCAATCATTCTCTCGGGCAATGGAGGACAACTGTGCTAATCAATCTACTTTTTCTCTGCAAATCTCTCTTTACTAACAAAACAACAATTAAAATGTCCGTTGGATATGATTTTTTTTAGACCTACAAGGAGCTATGAATGGATTCAAATGGAAAGACCTGAGTAAGGATCCTGATGAGTGAGACGTAGCCCTAGGGAAGTAAATCTAGTCACTCAACTAAAACAGAAGTACTTCAGACAATGACTCTAGTCCTGACATGAAAGAAACAAAGAGATCAAATGAGGTCACGGAGGACAAAGGTTTCTAATGAAGAGACAAACAATAAGTTCTGCCGAGTAAAAATGAATTTTGAGCATTAATACACAAACTGAGTTGAACAAAAATACTACAATCTAGCAGAGTCCTTACCAGCATGAACTAGGATGAATTTGCTGAGTGACCAAGGTGCATGTCATTCACCTCCAAGCCCAGATTTCATCTGTCAATTAGTCATACTGCCTACCAGGTGACTCAGTATTTCACAAAAAAAAAAAAAGAAAAAAGAAATTCTTTAATTGTCAGACCTCATGGTTCAGGCAGTGGACCTGCATCTTTCTACTTGTACTCCAGGAACAACTGCTCAGGGATCAGCATTCATTAACCAGTTCCACAAAGCCACACACGACACAGGGGTCCCTCTCGTCCAACCATTGCTGCACTCACACCATCCTTCTCTCCTGTCCCACCTCTTGACCACTAAAACCTGAACTGAGCACGTGCAGTAGGATTTTCTGATAATAAATCCAAGAAAGAGGAAAATAAAGAGATAAGACAGATGACGGAAACTATAGATGAGCTAAAGCCTTCTCTAATACTACCACTATAGTCCATGGTTTGTTTTAAGTACCGTGAGACAGGATTTTGTCTAACCTAATGTGAAGGGGTTTTTTTTTTTTGTATGTACATGTGAAAATTACTGATCTAATGCCTGTAACACATCTGCCACTGCCTTGAGCACAGAGCTGTTGCTTACTAAACATGAACTCTTTCTTCATGTGAACAGAATGGAAGAGTCTTTATATTTTCCTTTTTAAGATGACAACAAAAGCGGGTAATTTTCATGGCATTCCTTAAGGCAGGTACGTCCAACTGTGGCCTGCTGGGTTGTGGAGGGGTTGGGGGGAGTGGTTTAAAGAGGAACTGTCTTGAGCCATGTACAAAATACATAATGTATTTAATGTATGTATAGGAATTCAGCCAGGACCAGTAGCACAAGTCTGCTATTCCAGCACTCTGGGAGGCACCAGATTTCACATTTCAGCCCAACCAGGGCAACTTAGCAACTTAGTGATACGTGTTTCAAAATCAAAAATAAAAATGGGATGACGATATAATTTAGTGTGAATGCCCTGGGCTGAGTCCCCAGTATCACAAAAAAAAAAAAAAACCTAAATTCCATTTCAAATTTTTTCATTATAACATTAGAAAAAAATCAAAGGCAATATACCATTTGTCCATGGATAAGACATGGATGTAGATGTCCAAGGTCTGTCCTGTCAAGGAAGTCATAATGGGTAATAGAAGGTGTTAATACAGCTTAAATCAGCCTCCAAAGGCATCAGATAATGGAATGTCTGACAAATGAACTAAACTGAAAATACTACTTCATGGTCTTCAGAGGACAGAGAAAGGACAGACAATGGGGCAGAAATGGTCAGTGAAAGACTTTCCTGACATCACATTTGAATTGGGTTTTATGGAACAGAAAAGTTCTGGAAAGTCAGAGAGAAGAGAAAAGAATATTTTAGCCATGGGTCTAGAAAAACATGACTGGCAGAGTTACAGCCAGGGTATTTTCAGCCTATAACAGAGGGTTTATAAGCAGCAGCCCAGGAAAGGAGCTGGAATGGAAGTCCTAATGCACAAGACACATGTTACGGGCAACTGAATTGTATTTCAGAGAAGCTGGATTTTTCTGAGTTCATCTAGAGCAGGGTTGGGGAACATCCAGCGCACAGGCCATACATTTGGTCCTGCCCAGCTCAGGCCTCACCAAAGAGAAGTTGTTTCAGATATCACATTAGGGATAAATTAATTAAATGTTTTACTAAATATAGCAGCCTAACTTTTAGGTTGATGATGCCTAATGATGTCATAAATAATCAAATAGGTCCTGACAGAAACAAGGCACCGCAGCCTAGAAGTATAAAGGTGTGACACTATATTGCCCATGTAATTCATACTTAGTGAAATTTTTTAATAATAAAAATCAGGGGCATGATTTCAAAGACTTTTCCAACCAACTAATACATCCTTAGACAGTTAATGTCATATTGAGTTTTTGTCCTTTTTCTTACTCCAATTGTCACTGATCAATCACTATTTCTACTCACATGCTCAGCCAAAGGAATGAGTATCCATATGCAAATGAGTTCAACAGCACAACTGTGATAGGTGCTGTGGATTTCTCCCTGAATGCCCTTTCATTACTCCCCAGTATGTAAACCTACGATCCTCAGCAATGATTAATGACTGATACCAGTTCTATGCCCATCTATAAATAACCTTCTCATGAAAATACAGCTTGGACCCAAGATCAGGAATCAACAGTGTGAGCCAATGAAACCTGAGAACGCTTTCTGGGAAGGCATTTCCTGTGACATGGTTTCTTCTTCAAACTATGTGGCCATCACATCTAACCCTGCAGGTGCCATCTGTGTCAAGCTTCATAACACTGCTGATTTGTGGAGACCAGAGTTTAGGGACTGGGGAGATAAGGGAAGGACGGCACTGGCCAGCACCCTCACCTGCCTCATCTCCACTGCATGTCCACGGGAGAGATTCTCTTGCCTGATTTTAAGTAGAGTTGAATCATTTTTTTCACTAAATTTCTTTTATAAATTCCCTAATGAATCAATATACTTGGTATTTGCAAGTGGCTGTGATATAATAATCCATCTAACCTCATGGTTCTTTTATTCATCTTGGAGATTCCAGAAGATTCCAAAAAAGTGGGAATCGGAATAGGTGAGCAAGTAAGATGAGGATCTACCTTTATTGATCTATTTTAGATTAGCAGGATGCCATTCTCTGAATAGATGGAGGAGGTAACAGATTGGTCATGTTAGCTTGTCAAACTAGACTTCTCCAAAGTTATAGCACAACCAAGGTTCTCATGAACAGAAAACATCTGATCTCACAACTGTATTCTCTCTTCCTCCTCAGACACAGACATTAAGAAGAGGGTCATTTTACTTCTTGGTTATATTAGTAAAAAGAGTTCCTTATGCATTAGGAACAGCCTCAAAATGGTTTTTAGAACAAACAAATATTAAAGAAGCTATAACCTTCAATTTTCATCAGCAAACTCTGCTTTAGGGTACAGACTGTAAGAGTGCAATTAACTCTTTCAGACAATTCCAGTATGTGTTGTATTTGCTGTACAGTGTGACAAGAACTGTTAGTATTTACTCCTTTATTTTTGCAAACATGATGTATAAATGCTGAATGATAGGATATAGACACTTATATACAAGTAATATAATACATATGACAACTTACAAGGGAGTCAGTGCACCAGATAAACATTGGTAGATGGTGATCAAGATGAACAAACATCTAACAAACTGGAATAACTAAAGCATCAAGCTAAAATATCACACGTAAAAATACAATTACCTAGAATTCTGTGGATAAGGGTTGTAAGTATACTAACTTTCAGATTTGACTCATTAGTCAAATATAAACTGTGAAAGAAGACCTTGCCATAGTATTAGGCTAAATAAATACTGAGCTCAGACACATTCAGGTGTGTCCAATCTGTGGGCTATCATCATTTTGACCTAGCTTTTTTGAGTGGAGGAACTGTCTTGAGAAATACATAAAATATATAATATAGTTAATATACATACAAGTATTCATTTTAATTTTTTCATTATAACATTAAAAATATTGAGACCAATGCAATGAAAGACTATATGTTGGACACACTTCGTTATGGCTGACTGTTAGAAAATGATACTTTTCTTTGCCTAGTGTGGTTCTCTAAAAACATTAGTAAACATTCTGACAGGCATCACACATATGAGGACAATTTTAAATGACTGTTTTTGACATAAAATTTGATAGTCCAAAATTAACACTTGAGTATTAAGGTTGAAACCTTAATCACACAACTCTTATTTAGGCATATAAACAACAACCGTCTTACTTATTTGTCAATGTACCTCAATAACCAACATGCACAAATCGGAGGAGGAAAGGTTCCTTTTAGTTTACAGTTTCAGAGGATCATGGTCTACTCAGGAGAAGCCAGCAACAGTGGAACCACATGGAAGAGGAGGCAGCTCCTCATGACATTGCAAGCAAGAAGCAGAGTCAAGTCAAGAGGAAGGTCCCATCCCAGTGATCCACCACCTCTGAGTCCAGCCTCAGTGTTTCGCTCCTTCCAGATTTAAGCCCTAACCACATGTCTATAACCAAATCTACACACCTGTGATCCAATCCAACACATCTGTCTTCTACCACACACTCATAATCCACCCCTCCAGACCAGGCTTCAATCTCTTAACAGCACATGATTCCAGAGATAATCGAAAACATCCAAATACATGAGATTGGGGGGGGCGGGGGGGGCGGGGCGCAGATATTCCAAATTCAAACAAAAATATTCTTCCCCTGGCCCCCAAAGGACTCATTTCCATCTCTGCATGCAAAACTCATTTAGTCTTTCTCTAAGAGTTGCCAAAGTCTGAATAGTTTCAGCATTGCAAAATTAAAAAAAAAAAAAGTCATGGTCTAAAGTCTCCTTAGCTGTGAGTTCCTGTGAAAATCAAAGAAAAGTTAAATACCTCCAACATACAATGTCACAGGGTAAATATTGCCATTCAAAAAGGCAGACATAGGAGGATAGAAAACAATCAGCCAAAAACAAGGTCTAAACCCAGCATTGCAAGGGTTAACTCCTATAGTTCCATGTCCAACACCTGGGGTAAATTGTGAAGGCAAGGAGATGTGAACTCCAAAAGGCTTTGGGGGCCCTACCCCTACAGCGCTGCTGCAGCTGCAACCTCCGTCTTCTCATCTCTGGGTGGAATCTGCTCACAGCCTGTAGCTTTCCTCAGGAGATGATCCACGCTCCTGGCTTGTCCAAAGTTTCGCACTTTATATTAAACCTTAGACTTCTCATTAACAACTTCGCGCACTGCCGTCCCAAGAGCACACTGTCTAGCCTCCATGGTTTCCCTCGGAAATCTGGACGGAAGCCTCTAGGACCCCATAATTCTTACATTCAGCATAACTACAAAGCCAGGATCGGAGGATGTGGCCAAGGCTTCAGCAGAAGTCTGGCCTTTCTGTGGCATGTTTGCAGCAGCTCAGGAGTATCTGGATGGCTGAACTCTGGCACACACTTCCCTCTTTGGCCCCACAGTGAGCCATGGGATACTCTTCTCAAAACAAGATCTCTTGCCATTCCATCCTATAAATGGTGGAAAGGGTGAGAACTAGCTGGTTTCTGGGACACCCTAAAGGCTTCTTTTTATTGTCCTGATTCCAAATACCTGGCTTCTCTTTAATGTAAATCTCTTTAACAACCCCTGTGCTTTTTAACTCCAGACTGCAAGCTTCTAACATCTGTTTTATTTGCAGTTTTCTCCTCCCTTTCACCATAGAGTTGGTTGAAAGCTGCATACAGACTGAATATAGGGCTGCCTGCGGATGTCCTCCACTAGATTAAGTAGTTCACTGTCCTTAATTTCCGTTTCAGACAAAGTCTCGGGATAAGGGCAAAATGCAGACAAATTTTTTACCAGAGAGTAGCACGCCTGGTTTTTAGACCACTTGCCAATACTGTTCTCCTTCCCATCTGAGACATCCTGAGCCTGGCCTTTCCAATCAACAGTTCTATCAGCATTCTAGTCTTCTGAGCTCTAACCAGAATCTCCCATTATGCTTAGCTCAGAGCATTCCAAGGCTTCTCCACCTGGCATCCTCAAACTTTTCCAAACAGCTCCCACAAACGAGTTCCAAAGCCTTCCAAACCACGTGGTCAGATAAAGTCACAGAAATGACCCCACTTTTTGTACCAATTTAAACAGTTCACACCATGGGTTATTGCTTCTCCTTAGATTATTAAGAGGAACCACAGTAACCTAAGGTCTTGTAAGACAAGACAGTCAATCCTGGAAACCACTAAATGCCTTGGCAAAGCCATTATTATAATTCTGTCTCTTGAGAACCACTCCTGGTACCAGAATCTGTATTGGTTAGGGTTCTAGGAGAAGAAGAATTGACAGAGATTATAAAGAAATGGGACTTATTTGGAGGGCTTGCAAGTCTAAGGAGATAGTCCAAGATGGCAGCCTGCAAATATGAAAACTGCAGAGTCCAGTGGCTGCTGAAATCTGAGGTAGAACCCCCGTCCACAGCCACAGAACAGTTGGTATGCTCTTCTGCAAATCTTGGCTGTCCAAAAAACAATGGCAAAGAGCAAAGGCTGCAGCAGATCTGTGCTGAAGATCAGCAACGTCTAGCAAGTCAGTGTCCACAGACAATCCCGGGAAACGTTAAAACAATCTTTCTTCTTCCGTGCTCTTATGTAAGCTGCCAGTTGACCTCCCACACTGGGTGGGTGTTCCTCCCTCATTCTCTGGCCTTCAAGTCACTCCCACACACTTATGAACTCTACCCTGGGTAGCTTCCCAATGTCTTCTAGATTGATACAATCTCGTCAATGGTCACATCAACCCAGGAAAAAATGAACATACCCAGTGTGCACAATGCACGGATTCTTACAGAAGGTATGGGACAGCAAGCGATCAAAGAAGACTACAATTAAATAAATAATTTCAATAAATTTCCACTAGTTGAAGATTAAACAATTTGACCTTATTCTTCTCTGGCTGTTTTTTCTTTCAAATGATGAGAATTACAATGAATCCAAAACAATTTCCATGGATTAAGCCTATGAAAAATGCTTCAGTTCATGAACTCCCAATGACATTGAAGGGATATTGCTAAATTACCCTATGAGGAAAAAAGTAAAACAATTCATTACCTTCCGAATAGAGCAGAAAAACATATATAGCCAATTCTGCCCTAGTTTCTATACCAACTTTACTCAAATAGTAGACTGGAAAGCACCTTTTCATAAAGTTATTACAGCTAATAAGTGAAAAACATACTACTGGGCCCCATTCATGTTACAAACGCCGATGAGTTAATGGATCTAAGCTTTCAGCCTTTCATCAATGGCTGTTAACATAAAATAAGAATCATAACCAAATATTATTTCTCCTGATTAAAAAAATCACACCAACTCCTAGATTCCTGCAACTATTGAGGATTGTCCAATTAAGTCTCAGGAGACAGCTGGCATGTCTCAGAAAATACAAAGAAGAGAAAAACATGTTAAAATGTACCACAAGTATGCAATCTGCAAAATCCATACTCTGCAGTAAATTCTTTAGGCCAACTGTTCCAGATTCTTCAACAGATAAAAATGTAAGAAAAATTCAGAAATGGAAGGGATTTATAGACTGAGATTTCAAGGACATACGAAAAATTTTTAATGGGTAAAACTGTGATGGAATGCAAGGAACTGATGACTACCAAAATTCAACAATTACTTCTAGAGAAATAAGTGATGCTGAGAATATGATGGAGCACATAGAGGAACTTCTGGAGCTATTTCCAAACTTTATTAGCATGTGGGATGGTTCTAAGATTACCTATCTCTCATAAATCACCAGGGTATACATTTGTTTTATGCATTCCTTAGTATTCACTTTAATTTACAGTATAAAATAAAACTAAGAAAACAAAGTGGAATGGTCTATTTTATACTTATCTGTCACAAATCTATTTGTTATTAGCAATTAAAAGTTTCTTAATTGTTAAATATAACAGAAGCCAAACAAACAATATTCTTTGCCAGTGTGCTTCCAAATGTGTAAGAATGAAGCCCTTATACTGTTTAAGTAGATTAATGGCATCTTTTCTTGTCTTCCTGATCCTGTCTTTGGTAGTCCTTACTACCTCTCGGGATGCCATTATGGTGCTGTTCTAGGTGATGCTAAAATATCTGCCTGACCAGGTAAAACACAGTTCTCCTTTTAAGTAAAATAAGATACAAACTTGTGTTATATTTACTAAACATTCATTAGCTTTAAATTTTTTAATTTATTTTTTCTTTAAAAAGGTATGGTGACCTTCATTATACAGAAAGCGCTTTTCCTTATAGATTTTATCAAAATGAGTAGAAGATAGACCAATTCAAATGTTTCCTTCTTTTGCAAATCACGTTTTCCAACATGGGAGACTGTTAGCTGTATGTAATGTCACCAGTTCTCAAACCCAGACGAAGGGCATTCTTCGGAATGTTTGTCATTATTACAAGGTTGGCCACAACTACTATTTAAAAGCTTACCATAATCCCATCTGTCAAGGCTGACTGCACAGTGACCTCAGTCAAGGTAAAACCTGTTCCATAAAGCTGTACAATAGCAAGGTCTGTGAAAGTCTGGATGCATGGGTGCATCAATGATCAGATTCTTAATGAGAGCCATTCATTAACCTGCTTGCTCTAGTTTCACCCACATGTCATGAGAGATGCCTCATCTTTCAGTAAGTGGAATAATCAATACTTGGTCTAATCAACATTACTAATATTGATCAATATCTACTTTCCCTCTACACACCAAAACACACTGAAATCTGGAAGGACAACTATGAGTAGTGTCAAGGATAGACTGTGAGAAAGAAATGTTTGCCATTTTCAGGATAAAGTATTTCACTGTCAATGCTTGGGAACCCTCCCCACCCCAACCCCAGGAAGTTGTGAAAGTAGGTACTGTTATGGAGGTGCCAAAACATCAGGAAGCCTGGGAAACAAAGCCAGCATGGCGGGGAGCTGATCCACAGCATCCCCGAAAACCACAGTCAATTCTGCAAGTGACATACTTGGGTAGCATGTACCAGTATCAAAACATATTCAAACATAAATGATGTGCTGGAATTGTGCATGCTTCCAAAAACTCTCTCCACACACAGCTAATAAAAATTATTCACTTTCTTGAGACCCCAAATTAGCTGGATGAGGAACTATAGAGAATTTCAGTATATTCAGGATTGTGAACTGCAGGAAAATGTTAAACGTATTTGGTAAATTATGCCTAAAACAACTCATAAATGTGATTTCATGTGAGTAGAAATTTATCTTATAATTTCTCTTCTAAACAAAAGCAAATAGCGAGAAGGCAGTGTACAGCAGCCACTCTGAACTTGGTTCCACCAAAATGGCAGAAGGACGTAAGGTACTGAGCAACTGTCCATGATACTTATCTCTCAAATCACAATTGGCTTCCAAATAAACTGGTGAGGTATATATGTTCTTGACCTCCTAATCTTTCCAACCAGAAGTATCTGGCAAATGAAACTTGTCTTCTGAGATTTCCTCAAATCTTCTTGGTTCTGATTAATCCATTATACATTATTGAAGGACATTAAAATAATAAACACTCCACTGTGAGATTTCAATCAATGGCTTTTGTTGATGTTCTTGTTATGTATGAACAAGGGGGAAGTTTTGAATTCCCTATCTCTTCTTATATGCAGAGCATTTCATGAAGCAAGTATGGTGTGTGGAAACCATGCAACAGTCCCAGAAAATGGGACTGCCTTTTATCCAGAGCCTCAGCAGTCCACAGTCAGAAATGCCATTCCCTGCTGAACACACAGCTATTGATTTCCCTGGATGATGACCTAGGATGGCAATTGTCCCACACAGCTCTGCTCAAGGGATGGGTGCCATAGGAGCTGGAAAGAATGTGGTGATAGCAACATATAAACTTTTGATTTGAGTGTGACTGAGGACAGATGGGATCACTGCCTCAGTCACAAAGGTGTCCTAGGAGGTCTACAACCCCCAAAACGACCTGTTGGCTTTAGGACTTACAAACACCACCTGACACTACACAACAATGATGAGACTGTGTGGGACGCGGAGATAAGGCTCCAATGCGCCTCTTTGGCAGGAAAATATGCACTGTATTTTGCTTTGTAAAAAATGACAGTGAGCAATAATTTTATAATTTAATTATGCTTTGGGTTTCACATAATATGAAATATATATATATATATATAATCACCAGCCACCAACTGCTACGTGTGGCAGGGACAAAGAATAAAATGAGCATCTCCAAATTATTTGTAAAAAGATCTTCAGTCTAAGGAGAACTGGCAACACAGCTTTAAGAATAGTGAACACTGCCTCAAGGATCTGTCTTGCCTCCTTACTTTCTTTTAAGCAATACCTTCATTTGCATAGTAATAACCCAATTATTGTAAGATTAGGTGACAGGAATCTCATTATTGCTATTTTCACAAAATTGTCGATATTCTATTCAATATCTTTTAATGTTACACACCTTAAAACATACTTATTTCAATATACCCTCATTCATCTTTAATGTAATTTTCTTTTTGAAAAAGTTTGCCACAATTGTTAGTTTTTATGGAAAATACCGATGTTTAAGCAAGCGCTTTCCCCCTCAGGCAACTAGGAAAAGCAGCAAAAACACCAGTAGCTTGGGGGCATTTCTGCCTCCACATCACCCCTCCGAATTCATCCACCAAAAGACAAACCACCAAGCTCATCTGCTGTCACCTTCTCCACAGTGCTCTTTCCAATACCTCAGTTTTCCCTCCCTCTCCTTCACTTCTTGCTCCACAGAAGATGCTTCCATAATGAATTTAGGTCTGAGGGAAACTTCCAAAGTGTTAACAAATATATTCTGTTAAATTTCAAACTGTATGATCTGGCTTCTTTGTGAGTTTTTGTTTTTGTCCCCCAACCCCCCTCCCCGCCACACCACCACCACCCCAGCCACTACCACATTCTAGTATTATAAAAAGAAAAAAGAAAAGAAAAAAAAGCCCTGTGAGACAGCTGACATACTGTGAGACCATCTGCCTGCCATAGGTTTACCTGCCATGGGCTTTTACAGTTTCAATTACAAGACAATCAGTATGATAAGTGGCTGGTTACCAGATTAACAGCGGAACAAAGCAAGGAAATAGAGGGGAGAGAGAAAGAACTGTCAACATTAGGAACTACAGAGCCACACACATTATCACTTCAAAATGATATCAAAATTAATGTACAGTGAAAACGGCAGTTAGGTCTTGTCAGAGAAGGAAATAACCACTGAGAGCTGCAGTCTGGAATCTCGAGGTGGCACTGATGGGCTCTGGCTGCACAGATTACAACTTCTTCCGAGTGTTGGTCTCCCTAGACTTTGTGAATGAAGCCCATCATTCAGAGACCTTAACAACCTGCAGAGAGCAGCACTATGCTCCTTGCACAACACAAACTAAGTCTTCTCAGGGTGGAAGTTCCATCAATTGCCAACATAATTCGTTGATGTTTTCCTTCTTGTGACTTTTTTAAAAATGTTATTGGCATATGTATGTGATATCTAATAATTACACTAGTCCTATGGAACAGAATTGAGGCTGCAGAAACAATCCCAAGAACCTTTAGCCACCTGCTCTCTGACAATAGGCCCAAAAACATACACTAAAGGAAAGACAGTCTCTCCAACAAATGGCCCTGGAAAAAAATGATAATCCACACAGAGAGAAATGGATCTCTAGACGCATTATCTCTCCCCTTGTACTAAAATCAAATCACTAATGTTTTCTACATGCTATGATTCAGAGAATCTCAAGAGGGGTTCTTCCCCTAAGAGCCACCCAACCACAAAATCACACCTCCACCTTACAGTCACACCACCAGATCACACCACACCTTCCCTGGCCCTGATCTTTGGAGTTCTCAAGACCCATCCATCCTCACCATCCTGCATGTTTAATGAACTTCAGGAGCACTCCCCATCAGCTTTGTCAAGTTTTACATAAGTGGGGAAATTACCTTTCTGTGAAATGAGTTCTGTTGCTACAGACAAGTTTTCCCCCAAAACATAAAATGGGAAAGAAACGTTCTGATTGAGTCAGTCTTTTACTGGAATTAAGTCTTATGACTTTTCTCTTTCATGTCCCTGGGCTGCTCTTTAGAAATTATGCAGAGTGACAAGGACATGAGTCAGAAAGACAGCCAAATCTTCCCCCTTTACAGGTTAATAAACACACGATGCACACACACATTTAGTCAAGAACCTGGGGCTCAGCTTATGGCTAAAGTACAACTAGAACTCAGGTCTCCAACCTCCCACTCCAGAGTTCCTTCAATTTCTTCACCCTTGCCATTTACAATTCAAGCTTCATGAGAAAAGCCAAAGCTACATGAAGGAAGTGCGGTGGTGGGTTATCTCTTTGTGAGGAAGATGATTAATAAGCTGTTAATGCAAGATAACATTAAAAGCAATAATTAAAATCATCATTATATGAGGTATGATTAAAATACACGAATGTTTAAATGTTTTAAAATACATAACAGTAAAAGACACAAGGCCATGAATCATCTCAAAATATTTCCACTCACTCCAAACTCAACCCATCTTTCTTGCCACTTTCTGAAGCAGTTCTGTAAGTTCTCTGTTGTGTCTTTAGTTGTACTGTTGTGGATGCCTTGATGTCCTGAATACACTCAGAATATTTCCCTTTTCTAGTCCTTTGATTTTGAGGAAGAGCAAGGAGTCCTGTGGTGCCAGATATAGTTAACAAGGTGGATAAGGACATACTGCTGTGTTTTCACAAGCTGCCTGTCTATTGGATGGCACTTGGCAGCGGCATTAACTACATTTTTTATCACACCTTGTAAAAACATCCAGGAAAGAGGACTTCCAGAACTGCTTCAGAAAGTGTCAAGATCAATAGGATATGTGTGTTTGAAGCAAAGAAGGAGATTTTCCAGGGGATTAAAGGCAATGTGTTTTTTATTGTAACAAAAATTTATTTAAACATTTCACTGTACATTAGGCAGCAATGCACTATTTCATATTAAATATAAGAACCCACATGGACTGGTAAAGAAGCTAACGCCTGAGACATCAAGAAAACTGCTGATGGTCACAAGATCACAAATCTCAGGGTGAGGCAGGATTCAAGGCTAGACTCTTCTGAAGCATGTAAGTTGATGCCATAAAACACAGCTTACCTATACAATGTACCCAACTTTCGGCCACACTTTCCTAACCGCATCTGTGCAGACCTTTTCATCCATCCTCCCAGCATGTAGAGAAAGGGTACAGGGCAAGGGCAATCGCAGGCAATGCAGGGTGAGCACCCTGCTGAAAATCTCAGGGCGTGCTAGTCCCCCTCCTCCCATTGTCTCCATCCCTCCTTATTTATCTAGTGAACTCCTATCCAGTTCACATAACCCTGGATATGCCTTAACCTTTTCTGCAAAGTCAGTACCTTCCAGGGAGTTAACTTTCCCTTCCTCTATCACTCCTGAACTTTTAAACTACACATTTAGTTATTTAATGCACTTATGAGATTATAAGCCTTCCAAGAAAAGCTCCTGATGGACAGGGTTTAATTCCTCCTGAAATCCACACTACCTATCAGCAATGTACCTGAAATACAGGTGTTTTATAAATGCTCAACTATTAAATATATATGTCAGGTCTGTAATGATCACATACTATCTTGATTGGTAAAGTTCTGCCTCTGCCTTTTTTATTAAAAAAAAATTTTTTTTAGATAAGAGCAAAAGAATAAGGTTGGGTAAAGGGGGTATGGGTATGAGTGAAATATATATATATATATATATATATATATATATATATATATATATATATATACATACACTCTCCAAAATGTGAAATCATGGGGAGAAGGATGGACAAAAGCCTGATAAAGAGGGGACAAATTTTTTAATAAAAAAGAGGTATCTTTATTAAGAAAGGTTTAATTCCCCCATCTCCAGCCAGCATTCCCAAAAAAGGTACCACACAGGACATAAGTGTTCCAGAATGTCTGTCAATTTGAATTCCTTATAGCACTAAAAAAGGATAATACTCTAGAGTATTACAAGTTGCTTTAAACTCAGTTAAGAATAATAGCAAGATTTTTTTTCTTTCTGAGTCACTTTCAAAGCCTGGGATTATATCTCATGAGGATGCAGGATAACCCCCAGTGTGGTTGAAACTTAGATGGCTGGATCCGAGGCTGAAACCCCCTTTCGTGAAGATTGAGGGTAATCTTTATCTCTTTCTGCTCAGCACACGCACTGTGTATCTGCCATGCATCGGACGGCAGCTGCCATTCTATTTACGGAAATATCTAAAAACAGCAACATCAAACTCATCTTCCACCTCTTGGAGATCGCTCTCAGCCACAGACTCATCTCAGATGTTCTGCTTTTAGAGCAAAATATATGAGGTGTGAATGTGTGTAACAGTAAAAGACTAACAGGCAGAGCTCCACAACAGAGGAACGGTCCACTGGGGGGGATAAAACTCTCCTCCCTTTCTGATCTCCAGGAAAGCAAGGGCCAGGGAAAGGAGAAAACATCAGGGGGCAAATTAGAAAGGTAGACAGCCCTGCCCTTCTGCCCCTTTCAGGAGTCTCAGAACCTAAATATTGATTTTTTTGCAGGAGTTTTGTTGCTGACTGTAGAGATTTTGGGCCTAGGCTGAAAAATAAACAGCAGAAGAGTGCACTTACAAACCTCCCAAATATTATATTGCCTTTCAGATTTTTTGAGAAAGTTAAAATTAATTTCTTGACTTTAATATGATGGAGGGGCTGTGAGTATCTTAACTATGCTAAGTAATACTGCACATCTTAACACAAATCTAATGTTAGTTTTACTGACACCTACCCTCAGAAGAGAAAGAAAACCTGATTTACAAGAACATCTAGGACTGACCTTCCCGACCTGTGGAACAACTTGGGAAAGTTTATCTTTCTATTATCTCTTCTGTTCAGAATTTTGAACATACATACTCTTCTCTCTTTACCAAATTTCAAAACCATTTTTAACATCAATGTGCTAACAATACATAACAGAAAGAGAAAGCAGCCCCCTGGTGTCAAGGGTCAGCAAGACTGGGGGAAAATTAGAAAGTCACTGAAACTCTTCTTTTAAAAAGTTAGCTTGCTCATCTTGTTACAGGATTTATTAGGAAACATAAAAGCTCTCATTCTAAAAGTATTTATACTTTGGACCCAATGTCATGCATGGGATAATAGTAAGAGAGCAAGGGACAAAAAGCCAGCATTTAAATACCATCCACCACTTAGCTGCGTGACCTTTGGAAGTTCAATAGCCTTTTTGTGCTTTACTCACATGGTATTGAAGAATTGCTGCATCGGTGTACATAAACCTACTGGAACCCTACAGGCCATGTGGTGAGAAATCAAGTAATATCACTTGTTTTTATTCCTCAAAAAGTCCCTGACATTCAGTAAGTGCCTATAACTTAAAAAGTAATTGGTTTCAACATTTCTCAAGTGGGAAGGAGGGGTAAGATGTACACAGTAAAAGCTTCTATGAAGAAAATTACAAAGAATGACTTATTTACATGGTTTTTCTTTCTGATCAACCTATTTTTCTTGGGAGGTGGGAGAAAAACTGGTGGGCGGGTTAACAGATATACACAGGTGGATTCATATATGGAGATTAATATATATATTATATATTAATATATAATATATATATATTAAACATTACATGGGCACAAAGTCCTCCAATTCAAATCTGTACTATATTATTTATTGTACTAGGAATCTAACCCAGGCCTTCACGCTGACCTACAACCCCAGCCTGTTTTTGTTGTGGTTGTTGTTGCTTGTTCATCTGATGGATGGATTTTTCAGACAGGCTCTCACTAAGTTGCTAAATTGCCTAGACCGGACTCTAAGCTTGCATTCTTTCTGCCTCAGCTTCCCAGAGGGCTAGGATTATAGGTCTGCATAACCAAGTCAAAAAATGTGGAGTCTTTATTTTACAAAGTAGGGTTTTTTTTAATGTTGTTCAAAATATTCATTTCACAATCTCAGACAAGTAAATATGAAGAGTTATTCTGTCTTTGCTTTGATTTGGTTAAATAAAATAAGATTCTTAGGAACAGGATGCAACACATGACACAAATAGGTTCAAAGTCTGGCAAGATAAAAGAGACTATCTACCTATCTGGATTCCCCCCCACACACCCTGCCCTGTTCTGTAAGAAATAGAGTCTTGCTATGTAATTCGAGCTGACTTTTGAACTTATGGTGTAACCCAAACTGACTGAGAACCCAAGATTCTCCTGCCTCTGGCTTCCAAGTGCTAGGACTCTCAGTGTCCCCCCGAAGCTTGCTCTACCATTGACATTTTTATCTGTTGAACATGTAAAACAATGAAACTGATATTACCAGTTACTAAAATTTCAAATATGACACTTGAAATTTTTTAAGAAAGACAATGTTATTCCAAAAATACTCAACCATTAACATAGTTTGTGTAGCAGGATTTAGAGTGAAATGTACATTACCATCATTCATTAAGTCACTTTTGGAAACCTTAGAAGTATAATTAAGTACACACATACAGCCTATTTGAAACATGAGTTATAAATTAAAGAATGGAAAGTGAGAATATCCAAGAAAGTAAAATATATATTTTTCAAGATGGCCAAACCATAAAATCATGCATGTCATTAATCTTGAGTGTTTGCTAACTGAGAAGGCCTGCAGAGAGTCTATTTCCTAAGGACTATAAAACTTTCAAAATGCTGTTATGAGAAGTGGTATATCCATACTTTTACTACTACTAAGATAAGATGGTGTCTTTTCAAAAGTAGCATAAATTTTTAACTACCACAAAATTATACTTATGAAAAACTGGTGGGTAGGTTAATAGATTCTATATGTGTGCGTGTGATATTAATGAGTGTGCATTTAATATGAAAAGTTCATTAAACTTAAAATCATCAATAAAAAGAAACTGAACAGCTGGTCTATGCAGTGCAGCAGGACTAGCCTCAGCCCACACACAGGTACAGCTTCCCCTGCCGGGGGAGGGGAGGGAGTGAGGACTGAATCCAAGGCCTAGGCATTGAGCTGTATGCCTGCTCCTTTTTAGAGTTTAGTCCGAGTCAGGGTCTTACTAAATCACTAAATTGCCCAGGCTTGCCCAAACTCAGGATCCTCCTGTCTCAGCCTCCCAGAATGCTGAGACTATAGATGTATACTACCACTTCAGGTTAGTTCTGACCTATTGTTGAAAACAACTGAGCTTCATTACAATGATCCTAGTTCTAGTAGTTAAGAACCCATTTTCTAATTGTTTAGAATTTTCAGTGTTGATACACAAGCAACTGCATTTCCAGGAGTAGAATTTCATTTGGATTATACAGGCAAAGTCAGCTTTGAATTTATTTTCAAGGATCATTCAAGAAACAGAATGGTGTAAAACTGTTTCCTTTCATTTTGTTGTTGTTTTGAGATAGAGTCTCATTCCTGACCTTACTAAGTAGCCAGGCTGGCCTTGAGCTTACTATGTAGGCTAGGCTGGGCTCAAATTTAGGGTAATCCTTCTGCCTCAATCTTCTGAGTTTGTGGATTACAGTGGTGGTTGTTACCACCACTCCCAGCTAATGTTGATATGGGAGATCAAACACAGACCTCACCCTTGCTTAGGCAAGCACTTTAGTCGCTGAGCTATGCCCCAGCCCTGTAAACTTCTGTCTTTCTTGCCAGCCACATCCAGTAACTTACATATTTCACAAGAAGTTGGAGGGGGGAGCCTTCATTCTGCAACCAGTGACCTTATCGCACAGTTCTGAACCTCAAATCTAAACATCTCTGAAACTGGAAAGTAAAGCTGAATAATATTTGTGGGCCCCTTACTCCAGAAAATACTATAATGCTGTGACTGTTTTCTGTATTGGACTTCAACCTAAATGCAACTTTTTGCAGAAGAAATGGTCAAAATGTTTGCCCTTTCCCACAGAAAAGCTAATAAAAAGCAAAAGTTGTCATAAATGCATCTAAAGAAGACTTTATAGATTCATTGGATGTTATCCACCACAGATAAGAAAGTGAACTTCTACTTCTGTGTATCTACTCCTCAAACGATAAGACTGAGATTAAAAAAAAAAAAAAAGACTGCAAAATAAATCTAAGGTCATAAAACTGATAAGCAGTAAAACAGGCTCCAATGCCGACCTTCCAGCACAGGTGTATTGTGAACCCTGGTAACAAGAGGCACGTCTACTCCCATTATCTAGCCAACCCTCTTCTGATGGATTCAAGCACTCATTCCACCCTCTGGTCCTCCTTAGCCTTACTGGGATATGACTGATATAAAAACAATTGTAACCCCTTAACAATGTCACCATGATGAGTTTGGACGTATGTTTACAGCGAGGGTACTATTATCACAATCAAGAATATCAACGTACACTCTCAAGTTTCTTTGTGTTCTGTTGAGGGCTTTGTCTTCTAGTAAAAACAATATGAGATTTATACTCTAGGCATATTATAAAATGCACAGGATAATAGGATTAATATAAGTAAATGTTGCAGTACATGACTAGAACTTAATGTATCTTATATAAGAGTAGCATTATAACCACTGATCACATTTCTTATCAAGTCTTACTGGTACCCAGGAAGGGAATTTTTGTCTTTCACAAGTTAATAAAATTCATGATTTCCATGTAAGTTTCTCATGCCCAAATAAAGGAGCAAGAATTAAGGAACTTCATAGTTGATTACTCATTTTGAGGAGAACAGGACCCCTGGAAAATTAGTAAGTTCTATAACCTACAGCCTTTGGTGACAGTGTGGAAACACAGATGTGAGGAACAAGGCAAGCACTGGATAGTGCCTTCCCAGTACAACTTCACAAACCCTTCTCTGAATCACCACAGGGGAACTGTTCCTCTCTTAGCACTTGGCTTAAGGTTTCTTTGCATAATAAAAAAGCCCCACTTCAGAATCCCAAAAAAATTGCAGATTAGGGACACTGAGCAAGTAAGTATGTTCAGTGTGATGCCTTGTGCTTGTGTGTGGGGGGGGGGAGGGGGGGTGCGCGTGTGCACGCGCACACGCTCTGTGTATTGGGAAGCCTCCATGCCTCGGCTCATCAATACATGAATATTGCTTATAAGTATGGAGTACTGCAAGGAGTCAAGGAATATTTGTGCAGAACTAAGCACACTATCTATATCATGAGACACCCCAACAAAAGTTTGCTGTAGTTATTACTA
>PVKB01005980.1:0-62504 GCA_004027205.1 Ctenodactylus gundi
GTCATTGTCTTCCTTCTGTCCCATGTGCAACACGTCTGGGCTTGTCCCTGACTAACTAGGGAATATCTCACAGCTGGGCTTGCTCTGCCCCTCATGGCCTTAGGCAAGCCACTTCTGCTTTGGAGATCAATCTCTTCATATGTGAAATGATAAAGGTGATTTGGAAACATCTGTACAGTGTCTGGAAGGGTGCCTGGACAGTGCACATTCAAATTATAGGGATTTTTACTAAATGGATAAAAAAATACCCAACTTGCTTTTCATAATTGGGGTTGACTCCAGGCAGCATACAGAATGGCAAAAGCAATGGGGAGGAGATTTCTGGACATGGATCAAAGTGTGTGACATTGTACACGCCTCTTACCTCCTGAGCGCTGATAAGGTAGGGCTAATGCCCCCACTGTACAGAGCTGTGAGGGTAGAACGGGCCCGTGGAAAAGGGTTGGTGCTTTGTGCAACATAACCTGATGCCAACTGTTTCAACATCTCCAGAAACAAGGGGCATTTCAATGCCACAGAGTGCCAATGTCACCCAAACAGGGACACCTCACACAGCATTCCTGGAGTGTGTCAGTTTGGCCTCTGCTTGCATGCCTCTAGTGACAGGAAGCTTATTCCTGCCTAGTTGGACAGCAATGTTAAAAGCTGATCGTCTGCAGGATTCAAATTTTCCTCATGTGGCGTCTTTCCTGGGATTCCTTGTTCCACCCACAGGGTGGGCAACCTGCTCTTCTGAGCCAACAGGACCCACAATGAAATAGTTGACCCTAGCCACTACCTTGTGGCTTCCTATCTCCTTGCTCCCCAAAGAGCTTTTGACCTTGTTGGCCAGGCTGGAAGCAGTGAAAGCTGGCAGGCAAGTGGGAAAGATTGTCCTTGGGCAGACTGAGTGGGCCATCTGTGCTGGCTGAGACCCAGGACTCAGCCAAGAGGACTAGGATGGGGCTGGCCCAGTGTAGGAATAAGATCATGTGCTTCACCATCTCACAGGCCCAGGCATGAGTCTGGATCCCCTGGTCGTGGCAGGACAGGCGGGGGGAGGGGTGGGTGTAGCAATTGCTGCCTCTCGGGGTAATTCTAAAAATTAAATGGTCAGAGATGTTTTAATGTCTGACATGGCTCTTGCAATCTGCTAATCATCTTTTTTTTTGCCCTCAAATCTGTAATCAGTGAACAAATTAATCTATTGCAGATAGAAGCTTCAAACAAGCCAAGATTTTAAACATTTATTACTCTTTCAGCTTCAAGGTTTTTTGAAAAATTATTTTTTGCTTCTTTTAAAATTCACCAGCTTAGGGCGAAGCTGGTTGCCTTAATAACAGCACTAAGAAAATGTTGATAAGTTTCTGCCAATAATAGATACTCCTTTGGCCAGAAGGCATATCATCTGAACAGTTTCTGGGAAGTTCCACTCAGCCTCCCCTTTGGGTCATCAAGTTGAGACACTGCTGGACCCTCTTCTGTGGCTGTATCAGCCACCATAAGGCCACATGGTTCCCATTTTCCCTGCCAGAGATAGGGAAATTGAAAGGAGACAAGCAAAGTTCACTTAGAAAGAAGCATGTAGATCATAAACCCATGCTTTCTGTCTGTTGTGTGATGCACAAGACAATGCCGGAGACTGGGTAAGTCTTAAAAGACAGATTTATTTCTTAGTGCTCTGGAGGTTGGGAGGTTCCAGGTAGTGGGCCCGCATCTGGTGAGGGACCTCTCACTGCGTCATCTCAAGCAGAAACGAAGAGAGCAAGAAATGCCCAGCAGAGACAGACAGGCCAAACTTCTCTTATCAGGCATTGAGTCCTGCAGTAATGCACACCCCTGCGATAATGCTGGGAATCTACGTGGGCCATAGGTCATCTCGAAAGGTCCCATCTTTCAACACTGTTGTGTTGAGGATTAAGTTTCTAACACAGGAGCTTGAGATGGCACATTCAAGCACAGTACTCACCCTGCTTGTATTCTAGGCTTGGATAAAGCTTGGGGGCTTAGACTCACTTTGTCTTCAATCTTTCATGTGTCACTACACTCACTGTTTCTCAGAAACAGAGTCAGGGGAATGTGTGGACAGGAGAGCACAGGACTCCTCAATCCTTCTCTTTCATTCTGGTCCTGAATAAGTTTAAAAATCTCTAATTTAGAATCTGAGAGATTGTTCCCTTGGAGAGCAAGCCTCTCTGTCAGTTGAATCCCTGGAGGAAGTGTCATAATCTGTAGCCCTTGAATATTTCCTCTGTGGGGGAGTTCTTTGCCTCACAAAAGGGTCCAGGATAGGAGAAAGACTGCCATAACAAAGGTGGAGTTCTGGTCTAATTTGTGTGGCTAAATGACTATAAGACTTTGGATAAGATATGTTCAGTATCTAGACCTTCATTTCCTCATGTGACACATCAGCATAATCTACATGGCACCATTATTTAGGGGCTTCAACTGTACTATATTCTGAGTTAAGCACATCCAACAAATCACCTTTTGAAGCTCTCTTATCACCTCTTAAGGTTTTTTTTTTGAGAACCTGAATGTCAATAAAGGTCAGATAGAATCTCAAGTCTTTTGGGTATCTGAAAGTTATTCTAGTCATGTGTTTGAATGTTTGCAGATATCAGACTTGATAAAAAATGAGGAATTTCCAATTAGATACAGTATCAGTCAGGATTAGGTCTCTCTGTGTGCACCAGAAATCCCAAAGTAACCGTGGATTAAAATAGACAAGAGTTTACTGTATTGCAGAAAAGTAGCCAAGAATTTGGCAGGGCAGGGATAATATGGCAGTTCTAGGAATTCAACCAAGGCCCAGACTCCTTCTGTCTTTATTCTCTGATGCCAAAACTTCTGTCCTCAAGGTCATTACTGTGGAGAGACGTCAGTTAAAGGTTAAGGTAAAGTCAGTAGGGATGTGTACCAAGGCAAAAGCCTTAAGTGCATGGGGGACAAGAATAGTACATGCTATAAGCCCACATGCTGGAAACAGTAGTATAGTTCTTGCCCAAATTAGCTGGAGATAGCCAAGCTATCTCTCATTCTAACTTGAGCATATGCTTGTTTACTACATCTGTAAGTAGGTTATCAGCATACAGCATGTCATGCATCTGCCCTTGAGTAGTTGCTCTGACCATGTGCACAATTTGTTAAGGATCATGATGAGATTGTCATGTAGCCAGTTTCAATAGCCTCTCATATGATTTATTGCCCAAGATATTTTTACTTTTCTATAATTTCTTTCTTCCTTCCTTAAATAAACTTGAGAGGAATTTCAATTTGGGGCTGCAGTTTGTTTGGAGTAGATTTTTTGGTGCAGTCCCTGTGGGCTCCTCATTGCTCCAAATCTGTTGGACTCTGAGTAGTCTCTGGTACTCTATGCAATTTTGCACATTGCCTGTTCCATTAAGACCCCTGGTGCACTAACCATCACAGCTCCACTTGAAGCAGAAAGAAGAGGAATAGAGGGACTTCCAATAGCAGAGCAGTGCTCCAGTCAAGCAGTCTTTCTGGAATTCCCACAATTCACTTCTACTTGTACAACCTTGGCTGGAACTCAGTCATGTGGGGAGGCCCAGCTGTGAAGAGGGGATGAGAAATGTGATTTTTAATCAGGGCACAATGTTACTCTGAATGATATCTGAGCTGGTTCTAATGAAAGAAAGTGTAAAAAATACTAGTCTGCAAATATGAGGCTTCTCTGTTAGAGAGGTTTATGTACAAAGGATTATCTGTGAAATACTGGCAAGACCAAGCAGGCAATTCAAAAATATTAATGTTGCTCTTTGACCTTGGAGCATGAAGTATCAATATCTCTATCTCTTAGGATTTTTTGGTTGCAAGTACAAGTTGAGCATACTTAATCTGAAAATCCAAAATCCAAAGTGTTCTGAAGTTCAGATTTTGGGGGCACCAACAAGGGGAAAATACCACACTATTGAACTTTATTTTCTGCACAGATTATTGAAAATATTGTATAGAATTTGCTTGCAGGCTATGTGTGGAAGGTGAAAATGAAATTCAAATGAATTTTGTGTTTAGACATGCATCCCATCCCCAGATATCTCATGTATATGCAAACATTTCAAAATCTGAAAAAAACTCAAAATCCAAAATACATCTTATTTCAGAGATGCATTTCAGATAAGGGATACTCAACTTAAAATAGAAATCCCATCTCCAACTATTTTAAATGGAAAGAACATATACCAGCTTATGAATTTTACTGCCATAGGTGGGGCTAGCTTTAGAGCCAGTCAATTCAGAGTTCAACATTGTCATCACAACTGGGGCCTGTCGACCTGTCTATTCTCTTGAGCTTGATGTTGGCTTCATCCTTAGGCTGGAGGCAAACGGCTACAGCAGTCCTAGGACACACATCCAGACCCAGTAATACCAAGACAAAGAAAAGAGGATAAATATTTCCAGAGATATTATCTCTCTTAGAAACTATGAAAGATTGTCATAAGTCTCTTGTGCACTAGTGGCCATCATTGGATTGTATATGTACTCCTGAACAAGTCACCAGCAAGGGCAAGGCAGTGAGTCCACCTCTTGAGCTGATATCAGTTTTCCTGAAGCTCATGGCTACCTGAGGGAGACATAGATGCTTAAACAGAGCAGGGGTTCTTTGATCATGGACTCGAAGAGGAAGGACTCTGGCAGGAAGCCTATGGCATTCATAATTGCCAGGGAGTCAAATGTTATCTCCACTTTGCAGCAAAGAAATCGAGGCTTAGAGAGGTAATGTAACTTGTTTGAGGTTGCACAGCCAGTAATCAGCAGAGATAGGGCCTGAATCAGAGAATATTATCCCAGATCTAACATTTTTAGCATGAGATTTTGTAGTCATAGTAGGGAAATTTCTAATACCATTTCTATCAGCATTTCTCAAATTTCAGCCATTTGTCCACCTCCTTTGTGGTTGTGCCTCCCATTTTCTTACATCTGCACAATGACTGACTCAATATTTTTATTAAAATAGATCAATATTTAAATTTTGTTAAAGCAAACTCACAACTTCTACATAAACAAAGCATTTAAAAAGGAAACCAAAACACTGACATAAATAGAAGACTAGTGTTGCTTGCCAGAAATAGAAGGCAAATCATAAAAATAAATACAATGAAAACAAACACTTATTCTATTCTAGTGGGACATCATTATCTAGTGAGCCCAAGTTGTGCTCTTAGCACCAAGCAGAGATTTCCTCTCTGATGAAATGAGAAAGAAAATAAGGAAAATGGGAATAAATCCTGGGTTCTTCTGCTGCAGTCAGTGCCGCTTAAGACTCCCCATGTACATCTGAGATCACCCCTACCTTTCTTTGAGAAGCACTAACTCAGATGGAACCCTAGCCAGCTGCCTCCTGGCCTGTGTGGTACAACTTCACAGTCTAGATGTACACACCAATAACCAACAATCATTCATTTTCAAAGAGCTATGGCTTCACCGGCACGCTGCTCATCTAGGCTGGATTTGATCAACAAATCCTCTGCCAAGTATAGAAAAGGATTAGTAAATTTTTTTTCCTGTAAAAAAATCAGAAAGTAAATGTTTTAGATGTTGGGGACTGCACAGTTTCTGTTGGTTCTTGTAGTGCAAAGGTGGATACAGACACGTAAGACAAATGAACAAGCATGGCTGTGATTCAGTAGAACTTTTTGAATACTGAATTTCGAGCTTAATATAACTTCATGTGTCTTAAAATAATATCCTTCTGTTGTTCTTGTCCAATTATTTAAAAATGAAAAAAATTCTTAGATCTTGGGCCATCCAAAAATAGCTAGCAGAATGGATTGGACTTGAGGACAAGAGTTTACTGACTCAATCCAAAATAAAAGCTGTCACTACCTCTGCTAGGGCTGACATCATGATGTGGGACCTATGCAGTCATACAGGGCCCTGAACAAAGACGGGGATCCCGCTAGATTGAATGGCCTGCATACCATCTCAAAATTTTTAATAAATTGTAAATGAAGAAACTCGCAGCTTCATTTTGCAGTGGGACCTGAGATGTGTAACCACTCTTGTCCTCTGCTTACAAGATTTGTAGAGATGGTGGGGAGGAGATGACATTCTGACAGCAGGCTCACTGGGTATACTCTCTTCATCGTGATGGTGGAGGGGCTAAGAAACATTGGGAATGCTTTTGCCTCTTCAGTTTTAAGCCAGAAACAAGCTCGCTATCACTTCTGACTTCATTCTGTTGGCCAAAATGGTCATAGCTAAGGTCAAAGAAAAGGAAACTATAACCTCTTCATTTAATGAGAAATACTCCAAAGTCACCTAATATAGGGTCTGGATATAGGGAAAGGCAATGTTTTTAGGCAAACAGTGTAGACTACCACCAACCCTATAAGAGTAGGTTTGGAGGAAAACAAATGTGTGGGGAGTGGAAGGGGAAGTACAAGTGATTAAGATGCTATATATATATATATATATATGTATATATGTATATATACATATATATATGCATCAATTCCCAAGTTGAACATCATTATTATATATCATAAGCTAATAAAATAATAATTACAGGTAAAAACGATTATGTTCATTATTCTGGCTATTTGGAAGTATAGTTAGCACCAAATATCTAGCACTGAAGAACTCAGTACCTCATGCCCTTTTTCCATAAGCTTTATCAGTCTAGGAAGAAGTAGGACGAAAGACCTGTGTGTGTCCTGAGATTTATTCAGGGTGTACCACTGTAAAAAACAGACTTTCCTCCCTTGCTATGAGAGCAGTGAGACAGCACAGGACTGATTCCACTTGTGCAGACACAAGGGAATGGAACTAGGTGGCATTTCGATTGCATAAGCCAGTGTGCCAGTCTCCTCCCACAAGCCTCAGCCCGCTGCCTTTCTTGGAAGAGCCCCCTAGGCATCTCAGTACCTTGGATAGAACCTTCATGCTGCAAAACTGAAGAAAAATGTCTGGCTCACACCCTACTTGGGAATTCTTTCTAGGTTTTAAACACGTTTGAATAAACAGAATGAGTCCACATGTATATACTGAGGATACCATTCCTCTGCTCAGAGTCCTTTCCAGGATCTTGCAGCCTGTGCTTGTATCACATCCTGGCCTTGTCTGACCCAGCCACAGCCTACCTCTACAGCTTCATTTCTGTCCAGAGCCCACTTGTTGTGGACTCTTACTCCTTCCTGGACACACCTGCCATCTTCTACATGTAAGTATCTGCCCTTCAGCATATTCCTGGAGGTCACCAGTGTGATAAGCCAGCCAAATAAAAGAAAAAGAAAAAAAACTGGTTTATGTAATGGAATGTCCAATGATAGAGGGAATTTAATGCATGTTAGGTGCTTAAAGATGTCTTTAACAATCTGCTTTCCATGCTGGTGGCTCCATTCTTAGAAACGCACTCGTTCGTGGTGGCTGCTAGGCCCTTCAGGAAAGAGAGAAAGCCCCCTTCCTTAATGTTACAACAAAGGCCCCAGAGCAGACTCTCATTGGCTGATCTGAGTCCTGCATCCATCATTAAACCAATGGCTAAGGTGGGTAGAGAGTATTGATTGGCCAAGCCTGGATCATAAACTCATTCTTGCATTTGAGAGTTTGATGCTAGCACCACAGGGACAGAGACTGAGGGTTCCCTAGAGAAAAATCAGGGTGTGGTTACCAAACAGGGCAAAGAACACAGGTTGGGAAGCCAAGACAACAAATGTCCCCTACCCTCGTGGTTCTTCAGTCTGAGATGCTTCCTTATCCGCTCTCCATCTCCTCGCGCCACCTCTAGGGTGAACCCCTCTCCAGACCCTTCATGCCACCCCACATGCAACCATTCTTTTCTCACCGAGGCTCTGCGGCTCCCCTTATCACCCCATGCTCTGCCACCAGGTGTCTCTAGAGACCCTCTGAAAGCTGTTGATGGTCTTGGCTAATGTCTCCAGGTTCAGAGCTCAGGCTGGTCCTCTACAGGTTGCCATGCCTCTGCCTTACCTCACTTTGGTCTCAGCTCCTGTACCTGCACTGTCATCTCGGATTGGCTTCTTGGCTGTGGGAATATGCACTTTGCTGGCCTCCCGCCCTCACAGACAACCTCATCATGCTATGACCGCAGGAAGTTCAGAACGTTCTTGGAGATTTGAGGAGCGAAGAAGCTGCGTGACTGACAGCAGACCCCTCCGCCATTGGGCTGCGTCCCCACTTGCCCCTTACCCTCTTTTAAGAGCAGCCTTTTCCCCAGCATACCTCCTACTAGGTCCAGTTGTAGGGATCCCAGCTCTCTCCCTCTCTCGACTTCTTCCCTACACTGCAAGGCACTGCTCTGCCACTCCTCTCCATCCCTACCTACTGCCCTCCTTTCCTTTGCTGCTCCTGACTCCTGGTGATTCTGGTAAATAATTTACACAGTAGCAGTTCTAATGGTCTATTAAGTCTCCCTCTCGCTGAGCAACGTTTGGACCCTGGAAGGGCGGCCTGTGAGTATGTCATCCCTGGGACTCCACTGCCTAAGACCGGGCAGGGCACTGAGGAGGTGTTCAGTGAATGTGAAATTCAAAACTAGTTTCAACAAAAGACTGCATTAGAAAAAAATCAGTGAGAATTTCTTTGGCTCTGCTGGAAGCACAGAGTGTGTGGGTGAGCGATGATTTCAGCAGAAATGCCACAGAACTCACGGGTTCTCAATTATTTATGGGGCTAAGGAGACTGTTCCCAGAGAGCTGCAATATATTCTGAGGATGTCAGGGCAGATGTGAGCGACTTTGCTCCTTGGAGTCCCTGCAGCCCTACTCCACGGATACCAGGGAGGGGGCTTTTAGATCTTTCTTTTTCCTTTTTTTTCTCCAGCAACAAATAACTGTCTGTTTTAGAGTTTTGTTCTGCTTCTCCCTAGTGACTGTGGCTGGCAAAGGTGACAGTTTCTCTTTTTTTTTTTTTTGCGGGGGGAGAGGAGGAACATGCAGGCAATGGTGAAATGAGGGTAGGATGGCCTATGGAGCTGAATGGACACAGGTTCACGTTTTTTATCTGCTTTGGATAACTCTGATATTCTGTCTCTGGGTTGCCATTTTCTCATCTACTTGAGGGTGACCAGCACCGCCTCCCTGACAGGGGCTAGGGGACAGTCAGGAAAGCAGGTGCCTAGGTAGACTCACAGTCCCAACTGGATTCTCTCACCGCAGTAGTCCCACACTCTGCCCCGGCAAACTTGGATCCAGGCTGTGAGGTTCTGAGATCTTTGCATATCCCATCAGATGCAGAGTTTCTAGATCAAATTTTAGAAGTTTACAAAGGATTTTCTTTTCATTTGAACTGGTGGGTAGAGGTTGTGTAATCATCTGCAAAGGATTTCTTCTTGTTTATGTAAGAAAGAGTCAAAAGCAAGACTGTGCTCCTCTCAAGCGCCGAGGCTGTGTCAGTCCAGAGGACTGGAGCTGTGCTTGTGCCGGGGCCAGAAGGCATGCTTATCTTTGGGATGAAGGGCGTTCTGGTTATGCGGCCTGGAGGATTTGTTGGTTCTACTGGCAGAGCCCTTTTCTTGTTGCTGGGACACAATTCCCAGCACTCACAACTTAAGGAGGAAAGGTGGTTTGTCTTGGCTCGTAGCTCAGAGGTCTGAATTCATTCATGGCTGGCTGGTAGTGGTGGAAAGACATAACAGAGGGGTTGCCAGAGAAAAGCTGTCCACGGCATTACAAGACCAGAAGAAGAGAGCGAGAAGAAGCTTGCAAGAATACACACTCTTTTGTGTTCTACCCCCAGTGATCCATCCCTCTGACCAGGACCTACCGCCTCACAGCACAGGAAGCCATCAGGGGATTAGCCCCCTTGATCCAATTAGCTTCCCTGTGATTGAAACACATTCCAATAATGAGGCTTTGGGGAGGCATTCCAGATCCAAACCATAACAGATGGTGTAATGGTCTTAGGCACAGAAAGTGTGTTGGTCTTAGACACAGAAGTACATTGGTCTTACAGACAGAGCAAGGGTGTTCAGGTCCAGTGGACAGAGGACATTCTAGTTCTGGAGCCAGAGGGTGTACTGGTGCTATAGGACATACACAGGGTTAGTAGTACTTCAGTCTTAAACTTCTACCATGGGCTTAGAGAACCCAGATGTGGCTGAGAATGGAAGCAGCCTCTGGAGCCCAGGCATCATTGTCACTGGCCTGATTTTCACCATAGATGTTTTCTTTCTGTCGTGTCTACTTGCTGACCACAGATGCTGTGATCACAGAGCCATCCTGAAGTTTGGTAATTCATAGATGCTGCTTAATGAATGATTATTGACTGAATCATGTGATGAGAAAACAGCTTTAGAAGTGGGATGAACTTGGTGCAGATTTGCATGTGCTTGGCCAAGGGTCTGTTGTCTCTGAACATGAATGTCTTCCCTCGGGTGAGTGGACATCAGAGCACTGAATGTCTAGGATGCTGGAGAGATGAGCACAGTTGTAGCTGGGGAAGCACCAAGCACATAGTCAGCACTCAGCCAGTGACGATTTCTTCCTCCTGGTTCTTTGCTTCCTTCTCCAGTTTTCTCATTTTTTCCTTATCTCTTTGTTCCTACAGTTTTTAGGTTGTTTTCAGGTTTCTTTTTTTTTTTTTAATTTACTATGGTAAGAATACAACATGAAATCTGCCCTTTTAACAAAATTTTAAGTGTACAACACAATTTGGTTATCTATGTTGGACAGCAGATCTCACTAACCAGTGGTCTTTTTTTCTTTTTTTCTTGTGTGTGTGTGTGTGTGTGTGTGTGTGTGTGCTCATATGTGCATGCTCAAAGGTGTGCTGGGGATCGACTCCATGGTCTCATACATGCATGTTTGCCAGTCAAGTACTAGACCACTGAGCCACACCTCCGAGCTCAATTCCTCTTGCATAAATGAGATTTTTATGCCTGAGGATCAACAACTCCTTTCTCCCCTCCCTCCCCAACCCCTGGCAACCACCTTTCTATTCTTTGCTGCTATGTGTTTGATTATTTTTCCTTATTCTTCCCTAAATGATTAATTTTCTTAAGTAGTGCCTTCTAGATAAGTAAAATTGCTCTTAGTTAATTTGATGGTTTTTCTGTTTGTTTAATTACTACCATTAAAATGTTAGTGCTTTCTTTTTCTTTTCCCCTCACGGCACATGTGATATTTCGGCTCCATTTTGGGTATACTTTATTTGTCAGGTCTCTACCGTTTTGTCAGAAATCAAACTGGATTAAGGAAAAGGGAGTTTTGTTGATTTCTGGATATTCCATGGGGTTGTTTTAGCCAAAGAGGAGGCTGTATCCAAACAGCTGAAGGCCAGCATCAGGATTCAGGGCCTACTTCCTGGCTCTGCTCTCTGTGTTGTCCTCACTCATGGGCACCCTAGACTCTTGCTTGCTTCCATCTTCTTCTCTTAATGGTTCCATTGAAAGAGACACCAAGAATCTTGGGACATGGGCCCTGACACTACAGCCAATGGACTGCGATGCACTGACTGTGCAGGGCCTGCCTGGAGTTGGTTGGGTCCCATTCTCACCTAAGCTACATGAACTGCAAGACAAAGATAAGGTCCCAGAATGAATCAGCGTGAGGCTGTGACATGTAAGGCAGGGGATACCCCCAAATTAATTAATTAATCAATTAATTGTACTAAAGATTGAATCCAGGACTTTCATCTTAAGTTATATTCCTGTTTTATTTTACTTTCTATTTGATAGTATCTTGCCAAGTCACTAAGTTCCTTCAGTTGATCCTCCTGCCTCAAGTGCACAGAATGCTGAGATTACATGTGTGAATGATCATTCCCTGCTTGTTATTATTTTTATTTTGAAGGTGAAACAATGACTTGTGCCTACTACACGTTAGTACCTAACTTGACCCATTCTGATAATCTCCTTCTACTGAAAAAGGGGACCTAGGCATCAAATACTGAACTTATGAAAGACCTTTTGGAACCTGGTTTCTTATGCTGACTTCTGAGTCTTTTAGGAGCATGTAAGAGGCCTGATGTCGATGGTGCCTGGGAGGGAGGGGCTAGAGCAACATTCTGTCATCTGTGAAGTAGAAGCAGGTGACTTTATCTTTACAGAGATGGTTGGAAGGTTTGAGGAGGTGAGGGACATCTAGAAGGCACAATTTGGAAAAGTTACTTCTGCTCTTGAAACCTAAGCGTCTTTATCTATAAAATAGGATGATGCATGCATCCAGAGTTGGACATGCAAGAGGTGCACAATGATGGTTTGGAGACTCACAAAAGACTGGGTAAGCTATATATATCCACCACGTACCAGGCATTTTCAGGCATCTTCTCTGGTTCTATTACCAAGTCTTTCACTGTTTAGATAAGGAAATACATACAAAATTTACAAATCCAAGTTCACATGGTGCTGGGACAGAGCCAGGCTTTGAGCTCATGTCCCTGTCAAAATTCTATTTGCTTTCAGAAATTATGAGATTGCTTCTTATATAACCCTCACCTCTTAAGGTCTGGCTAAAAGGTCAATTCTCAAGAGTTCTTCCTGAGTACTCATATTTTACCAGGGCCCACTCTTTTTTATGTTTGTGTGTGTGTTGGTGTGTGTGCATGTGTGTATTTTGCTGTAACAAAATACCTAAACTTGGCACATTTGATCAAGAAGAGAAGTTTAGTTGACTCATAATTCTAGAGGTTGGGAAGTCCAAGTGCGTGGCATTGGTATCTGCCTCATGTCTGGTGAGGGTCTGCCTATTATATCATTAGATGGCAAAGGCCGTTATATGGAGAAATGAAGCAAGCATGCTAACTCAGATCTGTCTTCCTCATTTTACAAAGCCACTGTGCAATGCTCATGCTCATGACCTCATTTAATCCCACTTTCTCAAGGGCCTAGCTCCATAAACCATCAATGTATATGCATTAATCAGCTTTCCCATTGCTAAGACAAAACACTACACATTCACACTTAAAGGAGGAGAGGTTTAATTTGGCTGATGATTTTAAGAGATTCAGCCGTGGTTGCTGCTGGCTCCAAAACAGAAATGGCATGTTGGAAGGACATGGTGGAGGAGAGCTGCTCACCCATGGCAGTCAGGAAGCAACGAGAAGGAGGAGGAGCTGAGAGCAGAACATACCTTTTTAAGTCATGACCCCAATGACTAACCTTCAAGCAGACCCCACCTTCAAACAGTGCATTCCTCTGTGAACTATCAATGGGTTAATCCTTTGCTGAATATAGTGCCGCATGCCCGATTGTCTTCCAAAAGCCCTGCGTCCAAGCACGAGAGATCTAGGGAACACTGTAGATCTAAATCATATTATATTATATTAAATATTTCCAAATACAATGGCATAGTTTAGACTGTTCCATTAGAAATTAAATCAAAGCGAGACCAAACTTAAGTAGGACAAGCATTAAATCCTATGGCTTCATATCCAACCCCCCAGAGCATGATGCAACCAGATGTGAACTCCAAAGGAAATAGGCCCTGCACCTTTGGCCCTACTGGCTGCAGCCTACATGACCTCTCTCTTGGATTGACTCTGCTTGCTGCCAAGTGGCTTCTTCAACAGATGATCTACATTCTTTACCTTTCCAACGTCCCCAAGTGTTCACTGCACTTTGGGCATCACTGTCATAACTGCATGCTTCGTACCCTTAGGGGCACATTATTTGCCCTCTCAGGCTTTCCTCTGAAATTTAGGTGGAAGCCTCCATGGCCCTACAACCCTTATATTCTGCATGCTTGAAAAACCAGCACATGTGGGTAACACCAGTGTTGGCCACTGGCTCCAATGGCAGCTTGATTCCCTTGGAACATGGCTGCAGAGTCCTTTGAGTGTTTGGATAGCTGAATTGGGGGGTGGGGGGGCTCGTTTAGATGACTCTGAATTAGCAGGCTGCTTGGGTTCTCTTCTCAAAGCAAAGTTGTTCAAAGGAGCTTACCCTTTCTATACTTGGGCCTGTCGGGCTTTTTCATGAGATGCCCTCAAGGCTTCTTTCCTATTGTACTGGTGCAAAATATTTGACTTCCTTTTTAGTGACGTAATCTTTCTAGCAACCACACCTGTTTTGGTCAGAACTTTGTAAGTCATTCTTTTTGGGTCCAAATGTAAGTTTTTCAATTTTTCTCCTCTGCCTTTTGCCCCTGATTCTCACTATCAGTTGCCAAAAGCAGCTGACAGTATCCATGCCACAACTTGAATCTGGAGCTGCCTTGAAATTTCTTCCACCAGATTAATTAGTCCACTATCCTTATCTCAGTCTTTTGAAAATTTCAGGACATGGGCAAAACACAGACAAATTTCTTGCCAGATTGTACTATTCTTGACCTCCCTCTAGTCTAGTTTTCTGTTCAGTCCTTGTTCTGAACTAAAACTTCAAGTGCCTGGCCTTTATTTTCTGCATTTTTATCAACATCTTGATCTTCTGAGCTCTGTCTAGAATCACCCATCAAGCTCTGCTTACAACATTCTGGGACTTCTCTAGCCCATGTTTTCAAACCTCTTCAAATACGTCTTGCAAACTAGTTTCAAAGGCTTCTAAACCATACAGTCAGGTACGGTCACAGCAATGTACTCATCCAATACCGATTTTCTGTATTAGTCATTTTACCTTCACTGGAGCAAAATATACCACATCCACAACTTAAAGAGAAGAGATTTAATTAGTCTCATGGTTCGGCAGGATTCAGTCCATGGATTGTTGGCTGCAAGGCAGAAACAGCATGGTAAAAGGGCATGGTGGGAAAAAGCTGCTCAACCCATAACAGCTAGGAATGAGAGAGAGAGAGAGAGAGAGAGAGAGAGAGAGAGAGAGAGAGAGAGCACATCAGAGACAGAGAGGAACAGAGAGAGAGCAGAGATGCAGAGACATAAGAGTTGGGACCAACTGGGATCAAGAATATACCTTTTCTTTTCTCTTTTCTTTTCTTTTCTTTTCTTTTCTTTTCTTTTCTTTTCTTTTTTCAGACAGGTCTCAGTCTGTAGCTCAGGCTGGTCCTGAATGCACTTATGGAGCCCAGGCTGGCCTTGGACTCAGGGCAATCCTTCTGTCAGCCTCTGAGTGCTGAGATCACAGGCCTGCACTACCACTCCTGGCTTACGTGATAGTGGGGAACCGAACTTGGGTACTTAGCGCTTGTCTTAGTGCTTGCTAGGCAAGCGCTTTAACCACTGAGCCATTCCTCCAGCCCAAGAATATACCTTTCCAAGTCATGTCCCCACTGACCAATTTCCAACCAGATCCCATTTCCTAGTAGCACATCAGCTTTGAGCTGATCAATGAATTAATCCACTCAGGAGTATCAAGTCCCCATGATTCAACCATTTGCCAAAAACCCTACCTCTGAATACATGAGGGTTCTGGGGGACATTTCAGATCTAAAACACAACAATATGAATTTAGAGGTTTATTAAATGTATGAATTTTGGTAGACACATTCAAGCCATAGCAGGATCCTCTTCTGTTCTTCTCCAGCCCTCTCAGCCCCGCAACGTAACTCTTATTACAAAGAATTCTAATTCCTATTTTGTGTGTCTGTCTTCCCCCACTGAGCAAAGTATCAGGCCTGATATACCTCAGAGTTTCTGGACTCTAATGAACTGCCCAAAGTTGAAGTGAGGTTTGATAAACATAAAAATATTAGGTAAAGAGTTTCTGATCTCACCCCAACTGCTTCCTATTGGACCTTGAGCAGGGTCCTGAATTCCCCCTTGCCTCAGTCTTCTTCTTCTTTTTTTTTGTATTTTTTCCCTATTTTATTGATACGTATAAGTGCAAAATTTAAGGTTTACAATGAAGTTTAGCATTTTGTGCACCTACTTATCTTGTCAAGGTGACAAGGACTTTCCCACTCTCCTTTTGTCCCTCTCCCTACCCATCTTACCTCCCTCCCCACCCTACCCTTCTGTTTCACTTTGCTTTTTAAGTTCCATAGAAGTTGTGATCTGGGTTTCTCATATCAGAGAGACCATTCGATGTTTCACCTTTTGCTTCTGACTCACTTCACTAAGCATGATGTTCTCAAGTTTCTTCCATTTGCCCGTAAATACCTCCACACTGTTGGACTTTATAGATGTGTAGTATTCCATTGTGTATAAATACCACAGTTTGTGTATCTATTTGTCAGTCAATAGATGATGGGTATTTTTGTGACTTCCATATTTTAGCTATTGGTAGTTGTGCTGCTATGAACATGGGTATGCATATATCTCTGTTATGTGTTGTTCTGGCCTCTTTTGGATATATTCCCAGGAGGGGTGTCACTGGATCGAAGGGGATATTTATTTCTAGTCTTTTGAGAGCTCTCCATACTGCTTTCCAAAGTGGTTGTACGAATTTACATTCCCACCAGCAGTGCAGGAGGGTTCCTTTCTCCCCACAGCCTCACCTGCACTGATTGCTATTTGACTTGTTGATATAGGCCATTCTCTCTGGAGTGAGATGGTATCTTAGTGTTGTTTTGATTTGCACTTCTCTTATGGCTAGAGATGTTGAAGATCTCTTCATGTAGCTATTGGCCATTTGTCAGTCTTCTTTTTGTGAGATGATAGTTAACAGTACCTTCTTAGCTATGTTGTGAGGGTTAGAAGAAATTAGTTATGGTAGCAGTATTTGAGAGCTTACTCATTTCCAACAATCTTTTAAGACAGACACTAGAATTATTCTCATTTTACAGATAAGGAATTACAGCAGAGAGAACCTATTTGCCAAAAGTTGCACAACTTGAACACATGACACACGCAGCGGGAATCTGGCAAGCAGCAATTGCAGTGGTAAGTGTTCATGGACTACTGGGGTGCTCTAACCACACAACCTCTTCTGCCATCATAGACCCCTTGGTCCTTTTGAAGTAGCAAGCTCAGCTAGGCTTGTTCCTAGGTGAGCTACTGAAATGTGTCTGGCTGGGAGAAGAGCTCACCTGGCTCCATACACCAGGGCCAGGGCCAGTTTTTGAGGGAGGGTGATTTGGAGCTCAGCAAAGGTCTTGCCTAGCTGGTTCTAGGAAGCAACTAGCCTCACAGTCTGATGCTCTGATCTGGAGAAATTGCTGTGCCCCTTCTTATTTTGCGGTTTTCATCATATCTTCTCAGAAGCAACCTCTTATTCCTCTGAGGAAAAGCTCCAGCCGCTAAACCTATTCTCCCTAGAAATTTCCCGGATGGTGTCAAGGCATTAACTTGTGTAGGAAGGGCACAGGAGAAAGGTACAGTGTGGGGAAGCTCAAGTATCAAATAGGCTAGGATCAAGTTCCTACTCTGACAATCTCTGGCTCTGAGACCTTGTCTGAGTCATGTTCCCTCCCCCGAGCTACTCTGTCTTGAGGGGATTCATAATGGTGCTGGCAGCCAGGAGGTACTTAGAAATGCTTCCCCTTTCCAGCCTCAGATATTTTACTGTGAGGCTGCCAGGAACCAAAGGTCGCAAAGGGATAACTGATTCTTTGGAAGCCTGAAAGAGCTGGAGTGTTTAGAGTTGGATACAATAGTTGATGTCACCTCTCCCAGGCTCAGTGTCTGAGCATAACTATAGGCCCTCGTGGTAGGAAATGCCCCAATCTGGCCTCCCTTAGCTTGGAAACCTCAGTAAAATGGCCTGTGAGAGAAGAGTGGACTCCTGGCCTGACCTGACCACTGCTCAGGTGAACCTTTTCTCCTGCCATTTCAGCCTGGGCTGAACCCTGGGCCTCCTGGAAGAGCAGGTCCAAGGGTAGAGAGTGTTATCCTTCTTGGGCTTTCTATGGTCATGTGCCTACCTGGGGTGAGGGTGAGAATGCTGGGAGCTCTGGGACTTTGTTTTCTGCCTTTAGAGCTAGGTGAGTGTACCAGGGGTTCTGTAGGGAACTGCTGAAATAGTTGGAATAAGAGGAAGGAGACTGTGGAAATGTGAACGGAGCAACGGCCTGGGAGTCCAAGAGGATGGCCCACTGCACAACAAAGAAACGTCAAGGATGAGGACTGTGTTGGAAGAGGTACTCGGCCAGGCTTTCCTGGAAGGATGGAGGAAAGGCAGGTCAAAGATGTAGGTGTGGTCTCACCGTCCAGCAAAGAATGATCTGCCAAAGAGGTGATGAGTGCCTTGTCTTTAGAGGTATTCAAGTAGATGCTCGTGAAACTAGACAGTGGCACGGAAAGGTGCAGGCATATTCCTCTGTGGGGAGTGACTTTGGCTTTGTAGAGAAGACACAAGGTGAGAAGCCCCATGCTGGCTTTTGGAGCCCTGTCAAGAACAGAGCACAATCACCTATGGTGTGGGCCAGCCACGTTCCTCTTCTCCTGGGCTGGGATGGCAGCTGCTGGCCCTCCTGCAGCTTAGCATCTGGTGTTGACAGTTTTGTGGAAGGTCATGCTCCTATAGCTGTGAGTGGCTGCAGCAAGAGTAGATGGCTCATCACTTTGGAGGTGAAAGGAAGAGGAAGTTGAGGTGACAGTGGAAAGGCACTTTGGTGTGGGGTGACACTCTGAGGGGTTGGGATCTGTATTAGTTTGGGTTATACAAAAGGCAGGATTGACAGAAATTATAAGCAAAAAGAGATCTATTTGGAAGGCTTACAAGTCTGAGGACAGAGGTGGTCCAAGATGGCGGCCTGCACGTGCTGTTCAGCTGTAAGGTAGGACACCCACGTAGGACGGCAGAACAGCTGGTGAGAGTTTTCTGCAGATCTTGGTTGTTTGAAGAACAATGGTGAAGACCAGAGACTGAAAATTGTTAACGGACAGTCTTAAGTCAAGACTGGAGCAAATCTGTGATGAAGATCTGTGGCACATGGCAAGCAGGTCAGCATCCATACACAACTGACAGGGTGAGAGCTTTCCCAGAGGAAAAAGCTGTAACAATCTTTCTTCTTCCTTCCTTTTATACAGTCTGAGTTCCCAGTTGGGCCTCCCACATCTGATTGGGTGTTCTTCCCTTATTCCCTGGTCCAAAAATCACTCACACACACCTTTAAGCTCTAATACGGGATGTTTCCTAATTACCTCAGGTTGACATAATCTCTTCAATGGTCACAGGGTCCAAAGGCAGAGTCAGGTGAAGCTGGGACACTCCTCAGAAAGGTAGCACAGTTTTGAAGGCAAATGCTATGGTTCAGATATGGTTTGAATGTTCACCCCTCCCAAGATTTTTGTGCTGAAATATTAGTGTCCAGTGGGGCAGAACTCTTAAGTGATTGAATTTTGGAGATGTTGTGCTCAGAAAGGATTGGACTAGTTCTCAAGGGCTCAAACTAGTACACAAGAAAGTGATTTATTATTAAAACTGAGCTTTGCCTCTGAATGGTCCTTTTCCCTACATTTCCATGTGATCTCTTTCTTCTACATGTTCTTTTGTGATGTCATACACCATGTAGTGATGTAGTTTGAAGGCCCTTACCAGAGTCACGCAGGTATTGGTGCTCTTGAACCTCCAGAGATAAGCCAACCTTTCTACTTTGGGTGGGGTTTTTTTTTTTTTTTGAGACAGGGTCTTGCTCTGGGGTCCAGACTGGTCCTGAACTCACTATGGAGCCCAAGCTGGCCTTGGACTCATGGCAAACCTCCTGCCTCAGCCTCCTGAGTGCTGGGATTACAGGTGTGTGCCAACCGCTTATGTGGTGCTGGGGAATTGAATTCAGGTACCTAGCACATGGTAACGCTAGCTAGGCAAGTGCTTTAACCACTGAGCCATTCCTCCATCCCCTTCTTTTTGTTATAGCAATAGAAAATGAACTACTATATACTTGAAAATATTGGGGAAATACAATGTGCTTGGCATTTTCTGCAGCTTCTGAAGCAAAGACTGGAGTCAAGGGCTAGATTCATCAAAACTTGCTTGGTTGCCACTAGTAGAAATGAAATTAAGCTGAATTTGTATTTTCTTTTGGTTCTCATAATTAAGAAGTCCAGAGGTGGCTATAGATGCGACTAGATGCAAACTCTTGATGTCATGATCTCTTTCCACTACTTGAGTCTACTTTTCTTTGTGTTGTCTCTCTCAAGATGGCCCTCAGCAGAAAATTCTTCCCTGAAGGATCCAAAACATGTTCTAAGAAAGGTCTGGCTTGGGCCCAAACCACTTTGGTGCCAGGGGCCAAAAGGCTCTGATTGCCTTCAACCAGGTCATGGGCCAACTGGGCTAAGAATGTACAGAAATATTTTCACAAGGAAAACTGGGATGTAGTTAATAGAAGAGGGAATGCAAATTTAGGGCAGACAAAGCATGTTTGTAGCAGGGACTTGATCTTGCTACAGGTTTCCTGCTGGTGGGTGCTGCCACTTTGCCTTCCAATTTCTGAGAACTCTGACTTTCTCCCCTGTCACTAAACATGGGCCATCTGCACAAATGATCCTGTTTCTGAGTGCCCTTGAGGTGGCTATAGCATGAATGATCAGCTGCAGTAGGCCAAATAGTGGCCTTACAGCTGTCCGTGTTCTGATCACTAGAACTCCTGACTATGTGGCCTTACACGGCAAATGGGTCTTGCCAGGTAGGATTAAGGATCGCAAGATGGGGAGATTATCCTGGATTACCCTGTGATCTTATGTAATCACAGAGACCTTTATGGGTAGGGGATGCTTGCACCACATTAACAACGTTGGTGACAGGACAGAAGATGATAATGGAGCTGAAAAACTCCTATTTCTCAGTGGCATTGTAGTTGTCCTAACATTATTCACATGTGTGTGGTGTAAACAAACTTATTGCACTGCTGGTCCCATGGAAGTGTAGCCCATATGTAGCGCATACAATTATATACGGTATGTAATAATAATTACAAACCATAATGTTACTTGTTTACATATTTACTATACTATACTTTTGCCATATTTTAAAGTATACTCCATCTATTTATATAAAAAAATTATCCTAAACGGTATGCCTGCCTTCTTACTCCATGGAGTCACCTGGCAACGCGGTTCTCAGGCTGTGTCTCCATCGTTAAGTGATGCACACTATAAGTAGGGATGCTGAGTGTCAGAGAGGGGGATGTGATGACAGAAGCAGAGGTCAGAGAGATGCAGGCTGGCTGAGAAGAAGGCAGTGAGGATGTGGGCACACTTGGGGAGCTGAGAAAGATGGGACAGATTCTCTCTCAGCGCCTCCAGAAAGGAACACAGCCCTGCCTATACCTTGATTTTAGCTCAATGAGACCCATTTAGGACTTCTGACATACAGAATTTTCAGACAATAAATTTATGTTATTTTAAGCCATTAAGTCACTTGTTACAGCAGCAATAGGAAGCTAATACATCCCCTTGTATATGATATCTCCTGTTCTAGATAGCTTGCTTCCTGATGGCCTCTTCCCCCAATAACCAAGGGTAGAACTATCTCCCAAGGGCTCTCTTCTGCAGATTTCTCCACCAGTTCCCAAAGTCTCCCGGTGACGGGGACTTGCTCTCCATTCTCTTTCTCTCCTGAGACAGCTCTCTTTTGCAGATCTCGGCTTAAATACCATCTCCTCTAAGAACTCTTGCATGTATTCCTTTGACACTTTACTGGCTCTCCTTTTTGCACACTTCCCATCAGCTCGGATTACACTGGGATGTAACTGAATGTTCTCATAGACTCCAAGGGGCTGGTGACTCATTGAACATGGAGGCACCTGCTATAGTTTGGATGTTGAGTGTCCCCCAAAAGTGTCAGATATTTATAACTGTATGTTATTGGTAAGCAGAACTTAGCTGAAATGGGTGGATGTTTGGGGTTTAACCGGGAGGGATTGTATCAACTTGTTGAGATTGGGAGTTGCCCAGAGTAGAGCTTTTAGGTGTTATTGACTTGTGGACAGTGGGGCAGGGACATCCACTCTGGAGGGCCCAACTAATAGCTTTAAGCTATTAAAGGAAGGAAGAAGAAATATTGTTACAGCTTCTTCCAGAGAAAGCCCTAGTCCTTGCCTGAGTTTAGTGGCTCCTGTCTGCTATGGAATGAACAGCTCTGGAGTCTCTGCCTCTGCCATGTGCCTCCACTGTTGCCACCTGCCCACCATTGAACTGTGTGAAACATTCTGAAACAGAGCTAAATGAATCTTTTTCCCGTAAAGTTGTGAATGTTGGGTATTGTGTCACAGCAGCGATAAGTAAGTAAAACAGTGCCTGCTTCATCTCTTTTGACTGGTTCCCAGCACAGGACCTGCACATAACGAAGCTAAGGAAAGATTTACTGAAGGAAAGGAGGACAATGGATGTGCCATTAGGCATGTAGGGTGCGTCAATGAGAACCACCCCAAGATGAATAGTGAGCCACTATCTTGGTTGTGGGCTATTCCCCCCAACTTTTTTCTCGTCTTCCTTGGAATTAGCTGTGAGCATTGGATGATTGGAATTTCTGGCCTTTGACTGTGGGCAGAAGTGATGGGTTTCCTATTGAGGAAGAAGCTTTAAAGGATCAAATATGACCTGCTTCATCTTCTTTTTCTCTTTTAGCTGGCAGAGGTGAAAACAAAGTCTTTCTCTTCAAAAGAGAAGTAGACACCATTGATAGCCGGTCCCTGGGTCACCATGAGGAGAAAAATCCCCACTTATTCAGACTATAGAGCTCAGGAATATTATGTGAAGAAAATCAAGCTCTGGGGAGATGAGCCCTTATTCAGTTTGGGCCTACTTGTTTCAGTAGCGTGGTTTACTGCAATTAACATGGATATTAGTACCTTGGAGTGAGAGTGTTGCCATAACAACAAACCTAAATTATATAGGAAGGGTCCAGGGGTTGGGCGTTGGCAGAAGACAGATCTCAGGTAGAGATGCTGGGGACTTGTGTTATGCAAGCAGTAACTGTTCGGTCTGCAAGCAGAAATACAAGGATGTCCTTAGAAATGTGAGGCCTAGCTGGGTCCTATGGCACAGGTCTATATCTCCAGCACTCTGGGAAAGTGAGACAGGAGAATCACAAGTTTAAGCCCAGCCAGGGCAATGTAGTGAAAAAACAAAAAATAATTTTGTCTCAAACTCAAAAATAATTTTTAAAAATGGGCTGGGGATATAGCTCAGTATGAAGGCCCATGGGTAGATCCCCAGTACCACAAACAAACAAACAAACAAACAAACAAACAAACAAACAAACAAACAAACTAACTGACTAACAAATGTGGAGTCTGTCTGGATTAATTGGGGTTTCCAGGTGTGGATTATTGTGTGGTCAATTAAGAAGTTTCTATTGACTCTGTGTTCTTACAACTCCAGGTCTAATTTTATGGCAGGCAACTATCTAGTTTTGGTTGGTATTACCCTTGGGTATAAACAGGATTCCTGACACAAATTTTGGCTGAACATTGGTTCACCTTAGAATCTGTGGCCTGGGTTTTCTGATCAGAAAGCTGGAGTGTGAGGGCTGCAGATTCATAATAAGCTTTAACATTCATGACTTGCCCAGAGATACATAGCTAATGAAGGAGAGGAGACAGTCACAGCCAAGCTTTCCTGGCTCTAGAAAGCTTCTGTTTAATGACCAAGAGGTATGGGGCCCTATCCTTCCCCAGATGGAGCTATCAAGGACGTGTGTGTGCCTATGTGTGTTGTGGTAGTAGTGGTGGATGACAGTTGAAATTTTGCATTTTATAAGTCTAATTGACCCCTTTTGGATAGACTTCAGATAAACTCACCACCCCCTACCCTACCCCGTCTTTACTAATGATACTGTTGAGGCCCAGAGAAGCAAAGGGATTGCCAGAGGTTGCACAGCACTTGACTGGCAAGCTCTAATGAATGACCTTTCTGTGCAGAGGGCCCCACTTTCTCCCTCTGCCTGGCCCCTTCTGAGCTTCACCTCCTCAGCTGGTTCTTACGCTTTTGGAAAGAAATCTTGCCCGTACTTCCCACACTCCCGTCTTCTCATGCTTCATGCTGGACAGCTGGGTTTGGGAGCCAGCTGGGCTCCTCAGACAGGGAGTGACGGAGCTGGAGTCCCAGCTGGGACTTGGTTATAGAGAGCCATGCCAGGAACTTCGGCTCGTCTTACCTATTCAGCCTCTGCTTCCTTTCCCCGGGGGACTCACCCTTCCTGCTTTGTGTGTGGCATTGTCCCGGGAGTACCCATTAAGGAACCTGTGTTCTTCAGGCTAGGCCATGCTGGGGTGGTCTGACTCCAGGACTTTGCATCATAGCGTGGGAGACCATCACAAAGGTGTCCACATGGTAAAGAGAAGCCTTTGCAGACCTCAGTCCTCCGGCTTTCCTCTCATTTTTATGCCCTTCCTAATATATTTCCAATAGATTAAGTTCACTCAAGTCAGTGTTCATGACATGCAGCCAAAACTTTCTGATGGTGCAGACAGAAATCCAAGTAGATAGTGAGAAATAACACGTCTCTCAGAGGTTCCTGGAAGCAACGCAGTGCACATTTATTGAGCACTGACTGTGTGCTAGCCCTTGTGCTGGGCAGTACAGCTTTAGGCGGCCTCAGCTCCTTTCCAGCCTAGGAGCGGTCAGGGCTTATGGGAGGAGGTGATAGCAGAAGGAGAGGGACCAGCAGCCAGAGGCTGTGCTCTGCTGTGCCTGTGGTCTCCCACACAAGAAAGTCCTGCTAATCCAATTGGCACCCAGAAGGCCTTGCTTCTGTTTCCTCTCATTTCCCTTACAAATAAAGTCATTACACTGCTCAGGATGTCTGTTTTGGTTATTTTCATTCGTAACGTCTTTAGTAGAGACTAAGTCAGAGTTCTAAAGAATCTGTTTTTGACTCTGGCATTTTCAATATTTTTTTCCTAAAGCTGAAGTGGGATAATGTGGTATTGTTTGGAAATCAGACAGTAGACTGGGACAATTGGTTAATGGTGAATCAATCAGTACCCTGTTTGTTAGATTACAATTTCCAGAGCGTTCCTAAGGGCCTCATAGCAATTTTACAGGTTAGAAGGCTTAGAAGGTCTTGGCTTAGAGAAGGGAAGGAACTTGCCTAAATTCACACAGCCTGGATGAAAACGGTAGAGATGAGGTTTGATCTTGCATCTGCCTGGCTTTTCAATTGTGATTTCTTTCTGTCTAAACACGTAGCTAAAACTCTGAGCTTCATAAGGGTGGAGCTGGATGAAGATTTCTGCAGGCTTTAGGGAAGGCAGTTACTAGCAGGTGCTGGCTGGGTGAGTGTTCATGGTCCTGCACTGCCCCCTGCTGGATCTGTATTCCTGGACTCCCAGGGTATTAGGTAAATTGGGATTTTTTTTTTTTTTTTTCAGGCTGGGTGGGTTGGAAACCTTGCCGGAGTCGCACCTGCTTTTGAACAGCTAATGCAGCAGCTTTCTGGAACAGATACTAAATATTTGCTTATTTGTGGGAAATGTTTTTATTTATGAATTTGTTTACTATACCTCCTAAGACAGCTGCTCTCTTAAGACTGAAATGTTGATGACTTGGCATAGCCCTTGTCCTGTGCCTCATGAGGGAGTCAGACTTATAGATAGGTGCTCAGTATGCAATGAGAGATGGCTGCTTTAAGCCAAGCCCAGGGCATCGTGGGAGCCCTAACCTAGGTATGGACCTGGATGTACCTCAAAGATCCATTTGTTAAAGACTTAATGCCCAGCCAGTGGCACTATTGGAAAGTGGCAGGATCTTTAAGATGTGGGGTCTTGTGGGAGGCTGTCGGTCATGGGGGGGGGGTGCCCTTGAAGGGGTTAGTGGGACATGGGCTATTTCTTGTTGTCTTTCTCTTGCTTCTTCCAGCTCTGTGGTAAGGAGCTTTGCTCCACCATGTGCCCCCTGCCATAATGTGCTGCCTTGCTATAGACCCCAAACCACTGGGTCAACCAATCATGAACTTCAACCTTCAAAACCATGAGCCAAATAACGCCTTTCTCTTTATAAGTTGATTTATCTTGTTTTTTCTTCTTCTTCAGTGAATGGAAATCCTGCTAACACAAGTGGGATGGGGGGAGTGGAAGGGCCATAAGAAGGGGATATAAAGAAGGTAAGATGTGGGGTGAATCTTGGAGCATGGAGACAGGATTGGACCGGAAGGGAGAGGCCAAAGTGCTGTGAAGCTAATGGCTGTGAAACTTCAAGAAGACTCACTGTCAGGGCTCTGGGTTTTGAGCCACATTCATCATGTTGTGTTCTTAGTCTTTAGGATATACACCCCAGATTATGTAAGCTCTGAGGCTTTATCAAGCCTGGGTCTGCCCCTGGTCAAGAAGGTGAAAAGGTAGGATGCATGAGGACATGGAGGAGGCCACCAGGAAGGGCAATGTGGCAGTAGCCCTGGAGGGATCTTGGGGGAAGCAGTAGACAGTAAATGATACAAGTAGAGGGACGAGCTGTCCAACTGAGAAGTGTGGTTCCCCCCTGAGAACAGCAGGCCCACTTAAAGGCTCCGAACAGTGTGTGGCCAGGGAGGGAGAACTAGGAGCTCTATAGGATGAATTCACCAGCAACCAGCCTGTTTCTTTCTATACAACAATGAGCCCTCTTCCTGAGACCCTCAGACCCACAAAAGAGGGAACCATGGTTCTGTATGTCAGAAGACTCAGCCATGGGTGCATAGCTACTCCTGGCTCAACAGATCCATGGGGCCAGGAAAATGTTCCCACCAGGAACCCACCCACCAACTCTTAGGTCCCATCTTGGTAAAATAGGACCATAGCATTCTTTCGCCAAATGATCCTAAATCCTGATTGCAGGATGTGCACTGGACTTTTCCCAAGCCCAGCCTACAGAAGGTGGACTGCGCTGAGGGTAAATAGACCAAAGAGCTATTTTGGGGGTGTGGGGTGTCCTAGAAGGCTGGAGCTGTCACCAGGTGGAGGTAGACAGTTGCCCCTGGGAGCTTGTTCAGTTGATCCTCATTCTTTCTGCTTATTAATGAGCACCTGCCTTGTGCTGCACATGGGCTGAGCTCATGTGATCAGGCCAGGTTGGTATTCTGGGCCAGATGAGTCAGGCAGGCCTAAATGCCTCAGGCAGCAAGTGCTGAGAATGGGCCAGTTCTGCAAGCCAGTTGTAGAATTTTGAGGCTGGGGAGCCCACACAGAAATTGAGGAGCAGGCTGGGAGGAGGTTGGGCAGAGAGGTACAGCCATAGGGCCCGTGGGACTCAGTGCAGTAACTTATGGGAAGGAAAAGGGAAAGTGAAAGGGCCAATACCTGCATTCTGCGACTGAGGATCCTGTTGCTCATAACTCTCATTTCTCATTGGCTGGTGGCAGGGTACAAGGTTTAGAAGTTCTGGACTGGAGCAGAGGCTGAAAGGACAGGCCATCCTTGGGGTCTGGGGCAGCTTACTGGGGCAGAAATGGCTTATGCATAGCAACCTGATTTCTGGGCCTAAGGCCAGACCTCCAGTTCCCTCAAGAACGGGATTCCCACCCTGCTTGCAACCCCCAGGAGGGAGCAGGAGGCTCCCAGAGGCGGGGAGGGAGGAAATGTTTCTCTGTCCCAGGCTGGTAATTAGACCCTTCAATTGCAATTACTTTTGCAATTAGCTCAGCTGGTAATTGGAACAGGAGGTGGTAATTTCTGTCCTTCACGGAAGCTCCCTCTGAATTGGGTTTTAGTCATCTGTCCGGGATGCTGGGTAGTGCTCCAGGGAGCACCAGGTTCTTGTGGGATAGCTCTGCAAGCATATATCTGGGCATGGCACTTGGTTTAGGCTGGGTCCCAAAGTGAGACATTTGGAGCGTAGCAAGGAGGGGCTCTGTGGGCTCTATAGCAAAGGACAAATCTATTTGTGAGATCTGTGGCACTCAGGAGGACCACATCCTGTATGTCCAAGTGCTTACAAGTCATGAATCAAGCCAGTGGGGACAACCAGTTACTTAGATGGTCCCCAGTAACCCCCAACTCCTGGGGTCCAGGCTCTTGTGTGATCTTCTCTGCTTGAGTATTGGCTAACATATACAGAAGCTTAGCCTAACCCAGTGATTTGCTTTGATCTAATAGAATAAACAAGGTTTGCTATTGTTTGTGTCCCTCCAGATTTGTGTTCAAGAATTCATATATTAACCGTATTTAAAGGTGAATCTTTGGGAGGTAATTAAGATCAGATGAGTTCAAGAGGATGGGACTTCCATGGTGACATTAATGGCTTTGTAAGAAGAGACCTGAGCTAGCCCTCTATCTTGCCATGCCTGCTCTCGGCCATGTCATGTAGCAAGAAGGCCCCACCGGGTGCTGAGCAGATGCTCAGAACACTGCTCGCTTGTGGGATTCCCAGCCTCTGGAGCCATGAGCCACACGAACTCCTACTCTTTATTAATTACTTTATCTGTGGTATTCAATTCCAATAGCAGAAAAGTGGATAAAGACGAAGGTAGGATTGCTGTGGTTTGGATCTTGAGTATCCCCCCAAAAGCCTCATGTATTTGCAGCTGTGTTATTGTGAAGTGAAGCTGACCAAAAAGGGCAGATGCTTGGGGTATCACATGGAAAGATTGTGTCATACTGTTAAGATTTGGGGCACCCAGGGCAGGGCTTTCAAGTATGTGTTATTAACTTATGGCCAGGAAGTGAGGGAGAGGCATCCAACTGGAAGCTCGAAGTAATTAAAGGAAGCAAGATCAAACATTGTTGCAGCCTCTTCCTAGGAAAGCTCTAGCCTTGCCTCTCTGTAGACATTGGCTTGGCTCCTGTTTCCCTTGGCCTCTGCCTGCAACTAGTTTGAGCGCCTCTCCTGTCTCTGCCTTGTCTTCCACTGTTGCTGGCTGCCTACCAAGGGACCTTCTGAAACTGTGAGCTACATACATCTTTCCTCCCTTGAATTGTGGGTGTTGGATGTTCTGTCATAGCAGTCAGTGGGAGAGTAACTAAGACGATAATGCATGTAGGAAAACCCCACTTTTTCCCACTTGTTCTCTCAATAACACTGAATACCTGTGTGACTACAGGTCACAAACACTGTTACACTGAGCGAGACAATCACACGCTGGGGAGAAATTATGAGTCCGTGTAAGGATTTCTCTCCATCAAGCAAGCAATTCTGCACATTGTGTAGCAAACTGCAACAGACTCCCTGTTTGTTCTCTAATTCAATCCCACCATCGTGTGCTTGGAAGAAGCAACAGATATCACAGGATGTGGGCTCAGCCAAGACTACACTCCACTGCAGATGCGGTTCCAAGTGCGGGTTGTGGCCTGTGCTTCTGAACACCGAGCTGTAAAGTGGAGGTCCCATTAATCTCTCCCCCAGGTCCATCTAATCTGCTAAAAGGGCTTACAGAATTTAGGAAAACACTTAAGTTTGCTGGTTTATTATAAAAGACATTGTACAGGAAACCGATGAGCACCAGATAGAGATGCCTAGGGCACAGCATGGGAGATGGGTGTGCAGCTTCCAGGCTTTGCCTGTTTGGCTGTGTGGAAGCTCTCCAGCTTTGTCCTTTGGGCTTTCATGGAGATTTCATTGTGTGGAAAAGAGGGACCGTGTCATCGGCCTTTGGTGATCAATTCCTCTCCCTCTGTTTCCTAGCAGACTTTTTATTGCATCTTGGCTTGCTGCTTTGATGAAATGAGATGCCGTGTGGAGTGTGGAGTCCTTTGATGAAGGGGCCACCCCTGAGGGTGACCTCTGGCTGGGAGGCATGGAGGAATCCAGGTCCCCAGTCCAGCTGCTCTTCAGGGACAGGATGCTGCTAACAAGCATGGTGAGCCTGGCAATCAATCTTGCCCATGATGAGCGTTTAGATGAAACTGAAGACCTTGGGGTGAGACTCATGTGTAACCTCTTGAGTGATGATGAAGCAGAAATCCCAGGTAAGCAGGATTTCCAACTGTAAAAATTGTGAGGTAAGAAATGCGTATTGTATTAAGTTGTTAAGTTTTGGGGGTAATTTATTACTTAGTAGCTAAGACACAAAATTTGTTAAATTAAATAGTGTCTTTGGAGGATTGGTTCCAGGATGTCCCCCACTCCTAAATTCTTGAATGCTCAAATCTTCTATAAAATGGCACAGTAGTTCCATATAGCCTAGCACATCCTTCTGTATACTTACATTGTCTCTGGTTTATTTATAATCCCTACACAATGTTAATGCTACAGAAATGGTTGTTATACTGTTCTATTTAGGTAAAGATAAAAATGCCTGTATGTGTTCAGTGTATATATAATTTTAAAAATATTTTAAAATTGGATCCTAAGTTGGTTGAATCCATGGGTGTGGAACCCAAGGATACAATGGGTCACCATATTTGAAAATCTACGTAGAAAATCAGGTTCAAATATAGAATCTTTGGGATCCCTGGGCTCTGCACTAGAACAGGATGGGAGAAGACGGCATGAAGATACTCTGTCCCTTTTTACCTTGGTCTGTCCCATATACCTCAGGTTTTATATGTGCCCAAAAGTTAAAACACTGTTCACATGTTCCTACAGTTGGCCTTGGGCCTAGCGACAGGCACTCCATAAAGCATGGTTCACTCTTGAGTGCCGGACTCAGGGAAAAGGCCCTAGAGTTGGGCCTTAGCACTGTTACAGTTTGAACCTAGAATGTCCTCCAAAGGCCTATGTATGGAAAAGGTTTAGTCACCAACTGTAGGCTAGTCAGACATGGTGGAGCCCTTAAGAAGTGTGCGCTAGTGCTCTAAGTCACTGGGGACATGTCCTGAAGGGGTTGGTGTGACTCCAGCCTTTCTCTCTCTTTTGCTTCCTTGCCATGAAGTGAGTGTTTTGCTCACCACAGGCCCAAAGCAATGGAGGCCATCAACTGTGGACTAGATCCTCCAAAACTGTGAGCAGAATAACCACTTTCTCTTTATAGGTTGATTATTTCAGCCATTTTGTAATAGTAATGGAAAGCTGAACAACGCAAGCACTGTCTGACCTAGAGAATTGTAGGTCTAAAGTCCTGCCTGTGTGGTCACAAAGGGGGAAGAACTGAACTTAGGGAGTGTATTCTCTGACCCCAGGGACTCCTGACCCTGTGAAGGACAGCTAAACGGCCAATACAATCACTTGGGAAGCGGCTCTCTTTTTTGCTTGAGTCTGAAGGTGGTCATGGGAGATCCCTTTGTTTCAACCATTTCAGGCAGGGATGAAGTACCCCATGGACAGGCCAGAGCAGAAGTAACTTTGGAGAAACAAGAAAGGACTGGAAATCAAGGTGAGAGTTATATGTCCTTCCACCTGCCTATCTTCAACATTCACTGAGGCCCACTGTATGCCCCACTTTGCTATATTTTAGCAACTGAGGAATTAAAAAGGACACAACTCCTGGTTTCCCAGTTAGCAAGGAAAACATACCTCAAAGAAGAGCTTGCCCTTTACCCCAAGCAAATGCATTCCATTAGAATTCATTAAGCACTCATTATAGGTCAGGACTTCGGTATTACTAAGCAGGGAGAGATTTATTAACATAAAAATTACTGGAAAGTTCACACATTGGTGACAGAGCTGGACTGGCTGAGAGCTGAGGCTGTCTTCAAAAGCCTTTGCCTGGCCGTGTCCTTGTACCTAGGTGAACTGTGGCCCTGTCACAGCTCTTTGCTTTCTGTGTGGAGCTAAATCTAAATCCATTTCTAAATCAATGTTGCCGGAACCTTGGATCTGGAGTTTCTAGGTCACAATAGCTTCTTGGCCTTTTAGCTAAGATCAGGTGTGGAGATTTAAAGTCACATGTCTGTGCCCTCTGGGCAAAGGAGGCTGACCACGCAGCAATTTGCATTCCTCTTTGGGCTGGAGAACTTCACAGTACAGGGCAGGATTAAGTATAAGTGTGTACTTCCAAACTGGGCTAGCCGGATGGACAGCTGTCTACCATGGCAATGAATGCAGAGAACAATCAGGGTAGCAGAAATAAATCTGCATTATTAATGCAGCAATGTGCGAAAAGAAAACATTTATCTTTTTTCTCTACTGACATGTCACTTGTTTTCTGAGACAAGTGGTTTGGAGAAAGAAGGATGGAGCTGATCTTACTAAATAAAGGATTTTCAATCCTCCACTTTTTAGGAGGTTACTTTCTATTTACATTTTGGGTAACCATTTCTACAACCTCAAGAATGACCACCATGACAACTGTTTCAGTTTATAACCTCCAGCTCAGCTTCACTTCCCTACCCTTACTGGCTTGTCACCTTTTGTTTTAGATTTTTTTTAAAAAAATCAATACAGAACACACACAGACTCACAACCACACACACACACACACACACACACACACACACAGAGAGAGAGAGAGAGAGAGAGAGAGAGAGAGAGAGAGAGAGAGAGAGAGAGAGAGAGACGCATAGAGTAAAATCAAATTCAATCAATGTTTATATTTAAACATATTCTACAAGCAGTCATATTATGCCAGCTGGTAAAGTGTAATTGAATTCTCTATTAAGAAAGTCATTTCAGGTGATGTCTGGAAACATTTCACTATGTTGATAGAATACATTAAATCCTTCAAAATTAGTGTGTCTACATAGAAAGACCTTCATCAAACAGCAACTTGAAGGACACATTTTTTAATCTAAATATTTACTATATTTGGTAACGTAAAAATAATTCTTCACTTTAAAATTATGTAACTTTTAAAGTAAATATTTACTAGTAAATGTGGAATGCTTTGTAAGATCATATCATTTAATCCTTGATTCTTGCACTAATGTTCCCTTCCACTTTGCAGATGGGGAAATTGAGACCCAAATGAATAAGTAACAGATTCCCAAATTCCTGTGAGAACTTGGATTGGAACCAGAATCAGATTGGTCTTACATCTCAAGGAATGAGGACTTGAGAGGAATGTGAGTTAAAAGTCCTGAGATCTGAAGCTTGCATACTTGTGCTCTCCTGTTATCTTGGGTCAAAATGGTACTTTGGAATGGAATATGCTAGGCCTGACCGTAGCTTCTGAGCAGTAAGGACAGGAGCCTTAATTCCTATCCCATGAGCATGCTCCTGGCTTGGTTCAGAGTTTCTTGTGCTTAAAGCAGATTGCTATTTTATACTGACTAAAACTGATAGTTCTAAATGATCAAAATCCAAATTAGTGTCTTCTGAGTAGCCACATGACTTGTGAGTAAGGAGATGTGAAATCCCCGTGCAGACTACCTCCTCTTTCTTTCTGGGGGTGATCAATGATGCTCACTGGTGAAAGGATTGCTTAGAAGACAACTCAAACCAGAACAAACGAGAGCTTGTCTTTAGCTCTGAAGTGTTTCTTATTGCATGGTGTTCACAGCCTACAACAGGATTCAGTGAAGGCGAACTAGAAAGATGGCTCTTGTCAGCAGGATGATGAAGTCTGTGGGCTGTATAGGAGGGGACATAGCTCTCTTGTTGCCCAGAGGTACAACTATCATTAAGACCCTGGTGCCCCTGAAGCGCAGGTAAGGGACCTGTATACATGAGCATTCAGGGGACAGCATAAATTGTGCACACACACACTCCCTCTCCAGATGCTAAGAAGCCTGAGTGAGTCTGACAAATGAATCAGGGTTTCAGTAGTTCAGAACTGGTCTAATTTCAGAAACACAGCAGGTGGGGGAACAATCAAGCCCCCAATAATGCCTCTAGTGTATAACTAATTTTGATTTATTTTATATTACATAAAAATGACACACAAACCATACCTTCCCTTTTTACTTGATTTCTATCCCGTAGTTTTAAGATTAGAGATTTAGATAATTATTGGAAGGAGTTTTTGATTCCCAGTATTAGAAGTTGTGACTGGGCTAGGGATGGGCGTGACTTAGTGGTCGAGTGTTTCTTAGCATGTCCGCTGTCCTGGGTTCCATTCCCAGTGCTACAGACAAAAGGTGAATGCTGAGACTATTCCATATTAAAAATAATTAACCTTATGTAGCTATAAATTGAGCTGAGGGATCATTGACAAAGTATATTTTGTAGGTATCTAAAATATTTTATAGATTTTAAAGGAGCATTAGATTTTTTAATTTGAAGGTCTCATATTTTTGAGGACTTTTTTTTTTTGTTCCCAGAAATATTTGTAGTCTTCTAAAAGTAAACATTAGATCCTAGAAAATAAAATGGCCCTACCAGCAGGGGGCATCCCTGCCCACTGGCTGTGTTTAGAACCCATATTTTTTTCCCAGGGTTTAACATTCAAAAGATGAAACACATGACTCATGTAAATATATACTGAACATGTGATACAGATTTGTTGAATTTGCTTGGAAGGGAAAAAGCAGGATGGTAGATCTGGCTCAAAAAAATATCTTAAGGATTTAGATTATCACTGTAAGGATTTTTGGGGAAAGAGCTGCTAAATTAGACACAAACTGGTCAACATACTACAGGACAATAAACCATAACCTTAAATGTACTCTTTCTTACTGGATAAGAATCATTTGCATCTTTACTGGCCCAAAGTGAAGCATTTTCAACTTAGTAATCTGCTACAAGTTAATAAATAACCTCACAGAATCTGAGCCCTAATCAACAATAACCGATAAGACAAAGGGACAGTCCCGTCTAGAATCAGATAATTGTGAATGGGCCTGCTAGCTATGTCCCTGTTGTGGTTTGGATCTGGAGTGTTGCCCAAAAGCCTAGTGTACCTATAGATGCTGTGTATTGTTAGGAGGTGGGGCCTGGCTACAAGGGACAGAAGCTTGAAGCTTAGCCTGGAAGGGTGAATGTCGGTTCTGCCCGGGCTCTAAGACTTAGCTTTCTGTTCTGCCTCACTGTGAGGACCTCTGTCTCTGGAACTGTGGCTCCAGCTGCGGCCCCGCCATGTGATTCCACCACTTCCCAGCTGCTCATCCATAGATGAACTGAGACCTTGTGAAACTGTGAGCTAAAATAAACTTCTTCTCCCCCAATTTGTGCACGCTGGGTGTTTTGTCACAGCAACAAAAAAGTAAGACGGTCCACATATGACACTCAAAGGACATGCCATAACCTGTTGACCTCATTCCCAAGTTTTAGATAAATCTTCTTAACAATACAAAGGCCATTTCTTTTTTGGGTATGGACTTGAACCTAAAGGAATGGATGCCTTGTTCAGGTAAATGATTTGGCACCCTTCAAATTTGCGTCTTTCAATCCTTTTATAATATTAACTTAATAGCATCGGGAAAAAAGTGATTTTTCTCTGAATAAAAACTGTACCAATTGGCTCTCCCTTTTTTTCTTTTTGTCTTTCATTCCTTCTTTCCTTCTTTTTTAAAAATATTTTTTGGTGGTACCGAGGATCAAGCCTACTACCTTGGCACTGAGCTGCATTCCTGGCCCTTTTTATTTTTGATTTTGAGACAGGGTCTCACTTAGTCACCAAATTGCCCAGACTGGGCTCAGTCTGATGAACTTTCTTCCTCAGCCTACCAGAGTGCTGAAATTACAATTCTGTACCAGCTGGGCTCAGCTACAGTTGGCCCCTTGTATCTCCAAGTTCTGTACCTGCAGGCCAAAAATAAAACTTTTAAAAATTGTGCCTATACTGGACATGTTCACTTTTTTTCTTGTCATTATTCCCTAAACAATACAATATGACAAGCATTTATGTAGCATTTACTTTGTGCTAGGTATTATGAGCAATCTATAGATAATTTAAAGCGTGAGGAGGGTATTGCATATTGTATGAAAATACTACCCCATTCTACAGGAGGGGTTGAGCATCCACAGATTCTGGTGTTCACAGAGGGTGATGGTTTCAGTGATCCAGAAGCAAATCTTCTGAGAATACTTGTCCTGAGGGACAAGTGTACGGAAATAAAGTCACTCATTCACTCCCATGGTCACTGTTAGGACAGCATTCTAAAAATACTGAACAAGTTATTTCCCACTTATTGGCAGTTATTATTTTTCCTAGTTTCCTTTGGGAAGTATCCAAACCAAATAATTCAGTGGGATGCACAGAAAAGTTTTAATTTTAGGAGGTGACTTATTTTTGTTTGTAAGGGGCGTAAAAGCATGAATTACTGGATTTCTGCGTGTCACCAGATGATGAAGCAATGGTTTTGACTTTGTTCTGAGTGTGTGTGTATGTGTGTGTGTGTGTCCAAGTGACCAGAGTAAGTAAATATGTGGAGAGAGAAAGGAAATTATTCGTTTTCAGGAGTTGGAAGAGTGACTGCTATATGTATGGTATTTCTTTTTGGCATGATGAAAATATTCTTCCATTTGTGGTAATGACTATGACTTTGTGAACATATGAAATGTACTGAATTATTTACTCAAGAGGGTTACTTTTATGTAAATTATATAATGCTTTAAAAAGCACTCCACAGAAGGGTCAGCGCAGCAAGAGATTCTTTTAAAACTCCATAAGAGGGCACTATTTCCTTGGTTCTAAGTGTGTGGACCCCGGCATATTTTCCATCTATCAGAGAAGAATGACTCTGGAAATATGAGTTGCCATATCTCTGTTCTATTTTCATGACGTTTCAGGGCTCCCTCTCCTGCCTGATAGGCTTAAACCATAGTTCAGTTGGGCTAGACCTATCTTTAGTGATATGTTTCAGTGAAGTCCGTCTCTGAGAACTGAGAGAGTCCTCTTTTTTCTATTTCTTATAAGAGGGATCTAAATTATTTTTGAGTCATTTGGAACATTTGCTTTGAAACACCTCCATCCAGGGCTTTAGCACTTTATTCTGCATAAAGCCTGAGTCTTTGCCCTGGAAATTTCTGTCATGCTGTTTCTGCCATTTTGAGGGAATCATTTTATAGACGATCTAGCCAGGAAAATTCACTTCAGATGATCATTGTCACTATCATTCCTTGAATACTCATCATGCATTGGGAAGATGTTTTTCATCTTCATTTTTAACCCTTCTAATAACATATAAGGTAGATTTTGTTATAAATAGTGACACCAAGGCCTCTTGATCCCTTGAGAGCTGGGTAAGGTTGGTTTGATCTCCTCTCTTCTTCAAGGCTTCTTACCTTGTATGGCCACATTAAAGAAGTCCACAGTCTTCCCAAAGATGCTATCAATTTCTTGAAGGGCTCTAGTCCTCAGGTGTTCACACTGTCCTCTGTTTCTGGGCACCGAATCTTCCACCTGTCCTCAGATTCTCCCCAAAAAAACATTCATACAAAATGTGTACAATAGTAATGCATTCTCCCGGAGATCTTTATGTGGGAGTAGAAGTATTCATATTACACCAGTGAACACAACCATAAAATGAACACTAGACATGTCATTTGGGAATGTGTGGTTAATTTCACTCTATCACATTAGTGGCTATTATCTCTTCTTATCTCTCCTCCTGACTGCCTGTGTTGGGAACTCCAAATTTTCCCACAATTATGCAGATAAATGCATTTTCTGATTCTTCCAGATGTTGGACAGAACAAAGGGGGCCCAGTTAGTAATTGAGTGTTTTTCTCTCCGTAGTCCAGACTGGTTCTAAACTCACTATGTAGCCCAGGATGGCCTCAAACTCTAGCAATCCTCTTGCCTCAACCTTCTGAGTGCTGGGATTACAAGTATGCACCACCATATCTAGTTTATGTAGTGGTAGGGAATCAAAGTCAGGGCCTTGAGCTTGCCTGACAAGTGCTTTGACCGCGGAGCGATTCCTCCAGCCCTGGAGCTTTATTTTGAAAAGGCAATTTTGGTTAGAAATAGCATTGTTAGGACTTAGAAAATAATACTCCAAATTATAGCACTTGGGCATGGTGAGTGCTTTCAACTAACGGTGATTAAAAGACCTTAAAAGCTGTCTCAGAACCAAGGTCCCTATGTTGTTCTCCTGCCCATTTATCTTTTGTCCCTTAGTGCAGGGAGGGACTTTCCTCTGAAGTTCCATCATCTACTAGTGATAAAGCCTCTCAAAAGGACCTCAAGTGTTGTTTTCCTTGTCCCTGGGAATTTCATCAATCAGGAAAGATGAACTCTCAAGGGAAGAGACACCATCCACAGACAGGCACCGTCACAGTCTGGTTTCATTCTTACAGTGGGCTTCTCTGACAGATTGTATTACCTGAGAGGCTCTGTACATGATTAAAAAGACAACCTTTATCTTCCGTACAATTCCTCCCTCACCCTCATAAACTGTGGTTACCTGGCCCCCAGAAGCCCTTGCATATAGCTCAGGATGCTATAAATATTCCTGGAGACACTCATATTATGTAGGACTCCTGTGTATGCTTTTATTCATTATTTTTTCATGTATTTATTTATTATCATGGCACTGGGAATTGAACTCAGGGCCACCACATCGAGCTATATCCCCAGCTATATTTTACTTATTTATTTATTTATTTATTTATTTATTTATTTATTTGTATTTCAAGACAGGTCTCAATAAGTTTCTAAATTTCCCAGGCTGGGCTTGAACTTGTGGCCCTTCTGCAACATCCTCCCAGAGTGCTGGGACTATAGGCCTGTGTCACTAGGCCCAGCTACATTTTATCGACTTGATAGTTGAAATTTCATGGGGAGTAGAAAAATTTTCTTTTCCCCACAGTGGAAAGAAAGAGGTCTCCAGAGTCATTATTTCATGGGTGAGAAAATGTGGCTCAGAGGGGGCTGTGTCTGTCGCCCAGCCTGTCTCGTCTGACTTGGTCTCTGATTCAGATGGACATGGGTCCTTGGAGGAGAATGTGGCATAAACTCTGAACGAACTTCGTCCCTACACCTCTGCGAGACTCCAAGTGTACTGAGCAGCTCTGACTTTGTACTCAGATTCTGGATTGATCTCCAAGGGTGGAAAAGGATTTTTCTAGCTCTGGGGAAAGGGTACCCTGTACATTCTTGACATTTAGAAAGCTCAGAATTGATGAAGCAAGAATGCACCATCCAGTGGAAGGGGGGCAGGTCTGCATCTGAGGCTAATGCTGGCACGAGGTATGTACATCTCATGGCAGGAACCTGGGACCACATGAATGCACAGAGGGATAACAGGAGGTATATTAGGCAGGGCTGTGGTTGCCCAGCCTAGTGGCCTGCCCTGGCAGTTATGGAAATGTTAAAGCAGAAGGGAACTTAAAATGTTTTGCATATTGGCAGTAATTCCATGATTGAATTCTTCTGCTGCATTGTATTTAAGTGCTTTGCAAGCATGCTATCACTTGAGACCTTCCAACAACCCTGTGAGATGCTGCACTTGTCCCCTGTCATGTACGCAGAAACTAGTGTGTAAGGTGGTTGTGGAACTTGTTCACATGGCTGGAATTCAAAGCAAGCAGACATCATGATCCATTGACTCTGAGATGCTTCACGTGCTGGTAGAGGAGAGAATGGGGACAGGAAAGCTTGTTAGGAGTCCAGGACAGCCTTTGTGAGTTCTCACCTTGGCGTTGGCTTTGGATTTTGGAGGAAGAGGCGCATCAAAGACTCATTCGGAGGCCCAGGAGGCTCTGCAGATCTTCCTTGAGTGCTGCAGAGAATCCTTGCTCATTACAGAAGCAGCTCATATTCTCTCTGTGCCTCTTCTCCTCTGTAGATCTCCCCAACCCTCTGTCTTGCCCAGAGCAGCTGAGGGAAGCAGGGAAGGCTGGCAGAGAACAGAAATATGGAGGGATGGCAGGGTCTTCTCTGGGTGGGAGACCACAAGCCCCATCCTTGCTTCCCCCTCCAGGGAGTCCCTCAGAGTAAGAGAGCAGTTCTGTATGTGAGGCCAAGGCTGGAAGCATTTTAGTCAGCCATGGCTTGTGAAAACCTTATTTTTTTCTGTACCAGTTTTTTAATTGCTTGCTTTTCAAAGCAAGAATATATCTATGTATTGATAGCCTTCATCCCTTCTGTGTATCCTTCCTTCTGTGGTTGCTATAATGCAGCATTTCCCATGTACTTGAATCTATTCTGAGAATTTTATGAATATTGACTCATCTAATTTTACTAGTAAAACTTCAGATTTGTGTCTTCTTACAAAAAACAGGATCAGAAAACACATTCCCACATGGCAGCATCACTGTTCAGCATTATCACTGGAGACCCGTCTAGGGCAGTGATGATCCAATATTTGTAACTAGCATGACAGGGCCAAGATGGACAGGGTTGCTGGCCACAAACTCCTGGTGTGCCCTTCCTATTCTTCTCATGCCAGCGGACTTCAGTGGCTCCTGTAGTCACCTGAATCTGGAACTGAGCTCAGGGATGTCTCAAGCCCAGTTCCCTGGATTGTGTGTGATGTGTCTCTGTAAAGGAGGGCCACGTTGGAAGAGGACGTGATGCACTATTTTGGGAATGGGGTGGGGACGGTTTTGCAACGCTGGTGATGCTCAAGTTGAAATCTGAAGGATGACTAAAGGAAAAGCAATATTGGGAAAGGAACTGTACAGATGAGATGGTGATGAAGTGATAGTATGACAGAAAGGCCCAGACCTTGAGCAGGACAGAGAGGACACGGTGAAGGAGGAGGCGTGTGAAACCAATCCGGGCCATTAGGCAGAGCCAAACTATGCCTTGGTGGGAGAATCATTGAATTCTCCCTGCTTCGAGGCTTACAGATTAAAGGGGCAGTGGTGGTGGTAGTGCTGAATGTGGGGACACTGAAGGACATGCAACCAGGCAGGGCCGAGGTCACCTTTGAATGTTAGAGTCTTTATTGTAGGCCAGGGTACAGAGTGATCATGGGGTATGTAGGAGACTGGAGCTGAGTATAATATTAGGAAACCAAGAAACAGGGAGTGCCTTGGGAGTCTGCAGTCACTTGGAAAGCTGGGATTCCTCCATCCTCAGGGCCCCAACTCCAACTCTGTGGAGTTCTGTGGTCAGGTAGATGTTCATTCCTATCCATCCTCCTCTGTGGCAAGATGTACAGGAAGACAGCAAACTGTTCCTTGAAAGCTAGTCCTGAGGACCACATAGACTTAAGTGAGCTAAGGTGAGCTTCCAGGTACTTTGCAAGGGCATAGTCCCTGTCAGTAGAATTAGATTTTTCATTTTACCCAGTGCAGCTGAGATGGGAGCTTAATGGGCCCCTGATCCTGAGCAACTCCTTGCCATCTTTCTAATATCTAAACTAGGTTTAACCATTGCCTGGCTCTGTGTATTCCAGGGGTGCTTCCCTGGAGCCTCTCTGTGGTTGGGACCCACATCCTTTTGTACTTGTACAATCATCCTGCCATGAGGTCCTCGTGTTTTCTGTCTCTGCTTTCTGATTCCTCCAACCTATTTTTCCAACTGGAGTCTGAATGCTCTGTTCATAACATAACCTTATCATTTTAACCCCTTAATGTTTAACATCTTCCTAAGGCTCCCCATTGTCTATAGTATAAAACACAGTTCCTAAAGCAGCCACCATGACCTCTGCCTGCCCACCAGGCACCTGCTGTGGCCCCACACTCCTGCAATGGCGTTGCTAGCCTCTCCAGGGCTCTTCCACCTGCCCACCCTTTCCAAACCTTTGCCTACTTGCCAGTAATGGCTTTTGCCTATCTTATGATTCTCACTGGTCGAAACTGGACCTTCCAGAAAAAGATTCTGGAAATTGTAGTTCTGAGGCTCCATCTCTGGCTGGTTGCCTACAGAGTGCCCCAATGTCTATCACACCCATGGTGAGAATTCAGGGTCAGCAGTTCAGTTAAGAACAGCGTAACATCATCCTTGACATGATTTTGCTACCTTCACTGTTTCCAAGTCTCTTTCCACACAGCATTGTTTTTCCTACCCTGACATATATTAAAAGCTATTTTGAGCAGAGCAGTTGCTGTCACCTTTGATATACTCACTCTCGTGTCCCTGCTTCCTGTGGCATTTTATCAAGGCCTGTCCTAATGGTGTCTTCTGGATAGTCCAAAGTTCAGAATTCTACGCCTGCCAGGCTCCTCCCTTTCGTCCCAGGGAACTTTGGTAATGGCCAATACTGTGGTTATTCATAGTGTCCTTGATTCCACCTAGCTCCCTTCCTGCCTTCTTGAAAACCTTTGATTGTCATCCATGGAATTATTTCTTACACAAAATCCATGAATTTTTCTCTTCCATGTTTTTTTTGCGCATACCCTACCCACTTTGTCTCTTCTTTGGGCTTCCTTAATCTGCAAAAGTTTTTGATTTTTATTTTTTTTTGTTCTAGGTAACAAAATTGTCTCTGCACCTGACGATTTTGGGAATATTCCACTCCACAAACACCAAGTACCTACAACATATATGGCTCACCAGGTGAGTGGGAAACTGACCTTGGGCAAGTCCCTCTTCTTTTCAAGGCCTCCGTGTCTTCTGCTGCAGATACAGGCAGTGGACAATGTACTGGGTTGCAGTGTCTCTCCAGAAATTCATGTCCACTCAGAATCTTAGAATGTAACCTTTAAGGGTACCTCTTGCTCATGATTCCCCTTTCGGTGGCTTCCTTGATGTGTTTTTTTCAAGATAAAATATATCTTCTGGAAAACTTCCTAACTTTTGGAGACAATTTACAATTTGGCTTTTACCCCAGAATTTTATTGTGACTCATTCTAATTCAAGACACTGGATGATCGTTCATAATTCCCCACCAGGAAGCCAAAAACTAAAGCCAAGAGGCAACATCTGTTTTGATAGCTTTATTGGAACATGATGATAACATAGAACATGGATTCAGGGTCCCACTACAGATGTCGTTCCTTAGGCAGCATGTACTCCACTTGTGCAGCCATCGAGGCTCTGGGAGGCCTCCAGTAGGGTTGGGGCGGCTCAGACACAGACCGGCAGGAGTCTTGCAGTGGCAGCTGGCCTGTGGGCACCTCAGAAAAGAGCTTTGACCAGCCAAGTCTGTGGTCAGGCAGAGAAGTTTGTTTGCACAGCAGGTCTTAGGCCTCCCACTATTTGGCCATGACTTAGAGACCCACCTGCCTGAGGCTCCTGAGGAAACTTCCATAGAGGAGTTACTGGGCTTCTAGTAGGAATTCAGCCAAGAGGTTGAATACCTCTGGGAACCACCAGGAAAATCAAGCCTTCAGGTTTATTGGCAAGTAAGTTGCTTAAGTATGAACTTTGACCTCTCTGCACTCTTCCTTTTCTGTATTCACTCATCTAATAAATATTTGTTAAGCCCCCACTGTGTGTCATACACTCATCTAGAGGCTAGACAGAAAATGATCAACAGGAAGAACTCATGATAAAATTCTGGGAAGACAGATGACGGTAAGGAATCACACAAATTACTTATAATTGTCAGTGGCTTCCAAGGAAAGTTCTGAGGAAGTGAGGCAGAGGACCAATCTAGTATTTAGGGACAAGAAAGAGTTCCTCCAGGAAGTAACATTTTAGCTAAGATCTCATGAAGTCAGCTGGCCCACAGGGCAAGATGAGCATGTGAAATCATGGCACTAGGACTGTGGAAGGCCTGGTCGCTGGAAAAAGCAGAGTGAGATAAACAAACATAGATAGACAGGTAGGGCTGACATGAAGGAGGAGAGCATGCTGTAGGAGGAGGCTGGGCCATGGGCAGGTCAAACATGCAGGGGTGGTGTAGCTATCATGAACACTGTTTTACTCTATGCGGATATAGTCAGGTTTGCACTCTGTACTGCCTACTGTGGTTTTTAGGTAGAGGTTGAACTGGAGGAAGTAGAATGAGAAATGTGGAGGTATAAGAAGCTTTTCCAAGTGCCTTGGTGGAGACCATGGGAGTTGGACCAGAGATACGTTGGTAGGTGGAAAGAGTCACTTGGGTGGTGGATACGTGGGAGCTAGGACTCAGAAGGGTGGACCATGAAGAGCAAGGCAAAGAGAGGTGCCAAGGTTGACCCTCAGCCTTTGAAGCATACAGTAAATTTTTGCTTGAGAAGAGGAAGCTTGGATGAGAAGCAGGTGCAGGGAGAGGATTAAGAATGTAGTTATGGACTCATGAAAGGTGAGGAGTCTTTGAAATACCCAGGTGGGGAGTATTGTGAAGCCAGTGAAGGATGTGCAACTCTCCTGAGGAGACTGGCCTAGTGTTATAAAATCTGTAAATAAACTCCCTGTGGCTTTAACTGGGTATGGACAAGGTCACAGGGGAAACATATTGGAGTGAGAAGACATGGCTCAGGATTGTATGCAGGGAGATGGCTCGTTCTAACGGCTGAGTAGAGGACAATGAGTTGCAGAGGACTGAAAAGTTGTGCATGGACAGGGAGGGGGAAAACCAGGAGGTGGTCCTGGAAGCCAAAGGAAGAGTGGATGGATGTCCAGAGGATGTAATCAGCAAGGGGGGCGGTGCTGTTGAGAAGCCTTGGGGACAAAGAGTTCCATTGACACTCGTATTTCTGGGGCTCTCACTAGCTCTATTTCATTGAGTCTTTTCAGCAATCCTGTAAATAATAAAGCAGAGTTTACTTCTCAGACTGAGAGGACAGATACTCAGAGGGGTCAGGTGATGTGTCCAGCAGAGAGCACCACTGGGTCAATGTACCCATTCACAATTTTTGTATCCCCTCAGTCTACACCTGTTCTCCCTGATACCAACAGACACCTGCCCCAAGCATGTCCACAGCACATCACTTCTTGATGACAAGAACCAAAGACTGTCATTCCTTATAGTGACGGGATCTCCAGGCCTGGATCTGAGCCTGCTAGGAAGAGGGTAGGCTGAGTCAAGGAAATGTCTTGGCCTTTCTTCTGAGAGGCAGCGTAGTGTGATATCAAGAGCGCGGACACAAGGCCTGGCCTCTTCACTCACCTCTCTCTCTATTTTCTATCTCCATACGTCCATCTGTTCATTCAACAAATGTTTTTGAATTTTTCCTTTGTGCCAGGCATACTTTCTAGCTGAGGGGTCTTAGGCAGGCCCAGTGCTTTTTTCCCTTGAGCCTCAGTTTCCATCTTTGCAAATTTGGGATGATGACCCTTACCCTAATCATATGTTATAGGGATTATGACAGCAGGTTAAGTACCTGGCACATTGTAGGTATTCATAGAAGGCAATTTCCTTTCTTTCCCAGCCTTTCCCCTTTCATTTTCTTTCTTTTATCCTGCATATCTTCATCCCAAGTGAGAGACCAGTACTTTAGAGCAACATCCTCTGCCCTGCTCCGAGGACATATGTGTTCCTACAAGTACCATCTATGCACTTGAATGTACACATCTCCTTAAGTCCCACTATCTTTGCACATGACTCCTAGGGCCAGCACCAACTTGAGCTCTGAGCCCACAGAATTCAGCCCAGAGGAGTTCTAAGCCCTTGTCTGAGAGTATTGAGCACAAGGCTGTTGACCCTGACTCCAAGGATCACAGCACCCCACTATGGGTTCTGAGAGACCCCAGGTTCAGGCTAGGACTTTTCCCCGGTGGCTTTGGGGTCTGGGTCTGTAGGAGTTCCAGTATCAAACTTGGTTGACCAGGACCAGTGTTTTCAGCGTCCTAGGGCCAGTCTAGACAGCCTCAGAGGGCAGGGCCCTCACAACTTCCTGGTCCAGTGTTGGCTGAGTCTCCACAGAAGGTGGCTCCCCTGAGTGGGCCTCTGAAGAGCCTTCCAGGTGTCTCTGAAGGAACTGAAGCCCCCATAGGCTCTTGCAGCAGCTGAGGAGGCTGCTGGAGCACGTGGTGCAGGATAGCGCTGGCTTCCTGTGGAGACACAAGCACAGATCAGTCCTGAGGTAGCTACTGGGCAAAGCCTGGGGCAAGAAATTAGATTCTTTACTTTGCTTCCCTGGTCCTTGGGAAGGGTAGAGTCGCTAGGTCGGGAATCCCAACAGCCTTTGCCCCTCAGAGAATTCATGGGCGACAGTCACTTCTTTCCTCAGCCCAGACTTGCACTGAAATCCCAACTATGCTTGTAACATGCCGTGTGTCTTGGTCAGGTGACTTAGCTTCTCTGAACCTCAATCGGAGGTGAATATCACCCTCTTGGAAGAATTCAGTGTTAGGAAATATGTATGAAAGTACATACATACATAGGCTGACTCATGGCTCAAGCTCAGGGAATGTTGATTCCTATTTCTGAATCTTTTTTGCCCCCTGTTGTGCTGGGAGTCAAACGTAAGGCCTTGTGCATGCAAGGCCAATACTCTAACCCTGAGCTATAGTCACATCCTCTATTTCCAAAGTTTAATAAAATGATTGCTGAACATCTACAGCTTGAGTTCTACATTAGAGTCAGATGTGCGCACACAGGACACAGGGGACTCAAGTGCCCTGTTCTCTTTTCCGAAGAGTGAACAGAACAGCGTGATTCCCTTAAAGCAGTGGTCCCAGTATTTTTTTTTTTTTTTGACACAAAGGACCTGTTTAATTGAAGGCTGTTCTCCCAAAGTGGGGTACACTTTATGAAGGAGGTTGTTGAAGGCTAACTTCGGAATGGTGAGCAGCTGTAGGAAGGGAGTGAGCAGCGAAGCTCCGCCACCTGTCAGGACCAGCGGCCTTAGAACCTAATAGAAGCACTCTCACAAGAGGCGGAGCTTCTATTGTGGCTTACCAGTTGTTTGTCCTGGTAGCTCTGTCCATGTAAGGCCATGGGCCCTTACAAGTTTGTGGCCTGGAGGTTGGAAACCCTTGCCTTTAAAGCATGAATCTCCAACCTTTTTGGCACCAGGGCTAGTTTTGTGGAAGACTGTTTTTCCATGGATGGCGTGGAGGTGGTGGCAGGGACGCTAGATCATTTTAGATCATCAGGCATTATGTTTTCATAAGGAGTGTGCAACCTAAATCCTTCTCATGTGTAGCTCACAGTAGGGTTCAAGCTCCAATGACAATTTATTGCTACTGCTGACCAAACGAGCCCTAACGTGAACGAGGGCCAGTGTTGTAAGTACAGATGAAGTTTTGCAGGCTGGGCCGCTGCTCACTTCCTGCTGTGGAGCCTGGTTCTTAACAGGCAGTCAACCAGGCCCCGTCTGTGGCTCAGTCTGTGCCTTAGTCCGTCAGATGGCAGCTGTGGACTTGGAAGCCTGATTGTAAAGCTCTATGAACAAGGACAAAGCCAACCACACTCCCTTTAGTGCTTGGGCACGTTCCAGCAGAATCATTGCTGGACGCTTCGGTGTGATTCAAGTCTCCCTGTGGATTTAGCCACCACCCCTTTCTCCCTAGAGCACCCCACCTTCACCTGGACTGCAAGGTCATGTTCTGGCCTTCCAGAGGCTCCAAGTATCCTTTCCATGTTAACAGTGTACATATTTGCCTAAGCGGGCAGGCACCTGGCCTTGGACTAACATTCCAAATAGAGCTGGTGGCTCTGAGAAAGTGACCCTTACTGAAATTAGCAAAATCATCAAAGAAAAGCTATCCCAAGGCTGAGAAATAACTATTTTTCTTCCTCTGAGAGGCGTAAAAAATCATTTAATACTGTTTTGGAAATATTGCATGTTCATAGCAAAGTATAAGACTAACAAAAGGAAGAAAATAAACATGTTAGTTCCTCTACTTGAGTATATCCTTTGATTCTTGTCAGCTCAGCCTTTAGATATTTTTAAGTGAAATATATTAATCATCCAAAGGGACTGTAAAATACATATGATACATGCTTTAGTGACTTAAAAAAATACCAGTGGAGCTACCCCTCAGATGCTGAACTTTAAGTCTTTAAACAATATATTGTGTTCCTTTGCTTGCCTGCATTTTACTTTTATGTAAGTGTAATTATGCTTCTAAGCTTTTCTGTAGCTTCTTGTTCTTGTTTAATGTTATATTTTTGTGATGAAATTGTGTCGATGACTGAACCTGTGGTTAATTTTCATTCTGTAAAGTGTTGCACTATATGAATATACTCGAATTTATTTACCTATTTCTTTATTGGTTGACATCTAGATTGTCTCTAGTTTTTGTTTGTTGGTTAGTTTGTTCTCAGAAAACATGCTGCTCAGATGTCCTGGGGCCCCTCATAGTGGTAAGAGTCTCTTCAGCACACCGAGTTGCTGCGTCATGGGTGTGGGTGGTTTCTGATTTCCTACGTAGGCCCAAATTGCTTTCTAAAGGCTCAGTGCCACTTCCATCGCCCATTCTTTCCATTTCCTTCAGAAGATGCCCTTCACTACATCCTTGTCAACATCTGGCTTTGTCACACTGAAAATGTTGTCAGTTTGGCGAGTGTCAGATGGAATCTCCCTTTTGTTTTTAATTTATGCTTTTCTGCTCCCTAATGCAGTTGAAGTCCTTTTTATTTTTTGGTAACTCATACTTTTCTCTCCTTTGAAATGCCCATTTTCATCTAGCCCTTTACTTAGCTTCCTTTGTTGCCTCCTCCTCTCCCCCCCACTCCCCTCCTTCTCTCTCTCTCTCTCTCTCTCTCTCTCTCTCTCTCTCCCCTTTCTTCCTCTTTTCTCTGTCTTACCAGTGTCTCTACACGTCTGAATATTTACTCTTTCGTTTTTATGGCAAATCTCCTCCCAGTTTGTGGCTCGTCTTTTAACTTTCTTTGTCGCTTTTGAAAAACAGAATTTCTTGATTTCAAGATGTTTTATTTATTTTAACGAATTCATTAGTTCATGTGTAGATAAGGTGTCACGGTGTTGCCCAGGCAGGCCTCAAACTCTTGATTCTCCTGCCTCAGCCTCCCAAGTGCTGAGATTACAGGAGTACACCACTCTAATTTTCTTAAATTTAAAATTCTCAATTTCTTAATTCCAAATGGCAAGTTTATCAATTTTTCCTTGGGGTTGGGCTTCTTGGTTCTTATTAAGAAATAAAGGTATTTCATATTTTTCTCCAAAACTTAAATTCTTGTCTTTGATATTTAGCTTGCTAGCCTATCTGGATTTAACTTTGTTTATCGTATTGGAATTCTGTGTTTCTTCCCATTTAATTCCTTTCAGCCCTTCTCCTCAATTCTGTCCAAAGGTCATTTGTTAATCTCTCCCACTGATTCATAATGCCAGCTGATTTTTTAAAAATCTTACCTTTGTTTTCCTTTGCTGTGGGCATAATATTGATCAACAGCATTCTTAATATTTTTCTTATTCTCTGCAAAATCTGTAATTATATCTCTTTTCATTCTTTCTAATTTTTTTACTTATGTCTTCTGTTATTCTAAAAAGTTTGCAGAAAATTTTCAAGGAAGTTTGTTTTAATGAATAATTAATTTATAGATAAGATTTCATTATGTTGCTCAGGCAGGCCTCAAACTCTCAATTCTTCTGCCTCAGCCTCCCAAGTGCTGGGATTATAAGAGTACACCATCACACTGGGATTTAGCTTTTTGTTTTATTGCTCTTTTCTTAATTAAATATTTGCTTAATTACTGAATTCTGTCATTATTTCCACCATTTCTTCAGCTCCCTTATGTTTATTTTTTGTTCTTTTTAACTTTCTACATTAAATGTTTAGATCACTAAATTTCAAATTTATCTTTTAGTTATAAACGTTGAAGTCTATATTCTCTTTGAGTAGAGTTTTTGAGAGTTTTGATGTGCAGTATTTTCGTTATTTGCTTGAACATATTTTCTCATATCCATAATCATTTTTCTTCATCTTCTAATCTTCGAAGAAGTGTGTTTGCAAACATGTATATAAAGATATTGTTCTCCTTATTTAATTTTGTTTTAGACAGAGAATTGTTCTGCATGAAGATAATTCTTTGAAGTACATTAGAAGTATATTAGCTTCTTAGTCTACCACACAATTTACTTATAAAATTTTCACTGTATGCTTATATATTTATTCTTTATTTACTGAGAGTAGTGCTTTGTTTTTCATTAAATTAAATTTTTATTATTTGTGTTCTTCAAATATTTCTTATCAATTTTTCTACAGTTAATAGAAATATATTACACATTCTGTACTCTAACACTTCAATAATTTCTTTTTCATTCTGTCAATTTTACAAAATTTTAAAGTTAGGATTTGCATACACACACACACATACACACACACACACATATATACATTTAAAATCATTATCTTTCTGATGGATTGACATTTATCAAACTATGGTAGCCATCCTTATCGTCAAGAATATTTTTTGCTTAAAATTCACTTCGTTTAATACTAATATAGCTACCTGATTTCTGTTAGTTAGTATTTGTATGTCGTACCTAGTGTATATATTTTTCTTCCTTATACTTTTTTTCTTTCCTTGCATTTTAAGTGTATCTTGTAAAAATATGTCTCAATTTAAAAAATCAGCTTTGACAATTTTTATATATTATTTTGATTGACAAGTTCATTTCATTTATATTCATGAAAATTACTGGTATATTTTCATTATTTCTTCCACCTCTTTTTGTGTTTTATATTTGTCCCACCTTTCCTAAATTTATTCTTTTTTTTTTTTTTTTTTGCCTTATGATAGCCTTTTTTGCTTCATTGACTTTCCTTCATACCATGTTGAATTTCTACCCTCAACTTTTAAAAAAAGCGATTAGCAGAGGCAGTTTGACATTTAGGCTTAACTTTGAAAAGTCTGTTGGCCTGAGCCCTCCTCTACTTTGATTAAGCTTGCCATCCGCTCCAAATGGAAGCTCATGAGGCACCAATGTAGGATTCACACACTGTGTAGGTCCTATTACTTACTTTCAGTGATACCAGTAAGCTTACTACTCAAGATTCTTCATGACCTTATGACCTGTTTCTTGTTCCAAGCTTTGACACATGGAGCGAAGGGATGTTAATGAGACTCTTAGAGAAAACAGAATAATACAGCGCTTGCCATGTAGTGAGTGCTCACTTTAGACACCTGCCATTTCACCTTTCCCTAATTAGTTCTGCTTCTCTTGGCAACAACACCTTGATTCTGTCTTTGAGATTCAGCTTTTCCTACTTCTTTCCAAAGAGTGAGGTGAACTTAACCTATCCTTCTTTTTCCTGACTCCAGGATTGGGTTCATGGCAGTTGATTCAATCAAAACAATGACACTTGAGCCTGAAACTTTTTGTTGGGACAACAGAAAAGGGGCCTACCTTTCCATTGGGTCTGCAAAAATAACCACATATAAACTTATATCTACTGGTGGTCTCATGGGCAATATGACTAAGAATGAAGTCAGAATCAAGTCACCCCTAGGCTTGTGACTCCTTATTCATACTCCTTTAGTTAACCCCTCATACATACTCTGCGTAGCTGCAATAAACTAGTTGGTTCACCAAAATAAAATTTGGTGCAATCATTATGTTGGTCTGTCTGTTCTGCCTTATCTAGTGTAAATGGATGTTGCAGTTCATGTTTTTTCCAGGAAAAGTTATTCCCACAATATATGGTGAGTCTGCATGGTCAGGAGTCTGCAAAAATAGACATGAGCTTGGACTTGCTGGGGGTCTCATAGGAGGCTCCAACTGATAAGAATCAAATCAGCACACTGGGAATCTGAGCTGAAACTTGGAGAAAGACAAATTCCAGAGGAGGAGACAATTAGAGCATTTGAGTCAGCCATGCTTGAAGTTATTCTCAATCTCTTCATTTCTGAGTCAATTGTTTATCCCCACTACCCATATCCTCTTTTAGCTGGATTTCTGCCACTTCTAGTTAATAGTATCCAGACTAAAAATATCCCTAAATAAATGTTATTCAAAGAAAAATCAGATTTTACATTGAAGGTGGTATAATACTTCCAGCTAGGAGTCAGGATCTGGAGTCAGCCCTTCTCTGTATGGAAGGCTTGCTCAGGTCCCCTGAATTTCCATATTCTCATCTGTGGAAATATGTTAATAACAGCAACCTCACAAGGTCATTATTGCAACTATAGGTAATGATGGCCCATGCCTCTTCCCATCGTCCTGCACTGCGACCCTGCTATTTGGTGCATCTGTGCCTTTGTAGGTATCGTTCCTATTGCTTGACATTCTTTAGAGTCCTCAACGGTCCTCTGCTACTGTTTGAAGGCTGTTCAATCATCACCTTCTCCTGGCAACTGTCTTTGAGCTACTGCAGTATTACTGATTCTCTCTTAGGTCCTTCAGCCCTTGGCCCAGGCATTTACCTCTCTTGGTGAACTGTCAGTTTACTTGTCTGTCCCTTGGACTAAAGTTAGCACCACAATGGCAGGCATTGGATCTGTCATCTTCTGTTGTCCAAGCTTAGAGTAGGTATCCCTGGTGTGGCTTGGTGGAGAAAGCCTCCCGTCAATCTCTGTCAGACAGTGACTCTCCATCTCTTGCTTTTCTAGTTTGTAGATGGCAGAAGAGACACTTGCAGCCTTGACTTATGTACCAGCATGCTTTCTACATTTACTTGACTGCCACCAGCCTGTGAGAGCCTTTGCGCAGGACCCCAGGAGAGACAGAGAGGGATGCGTGCCATTTCAGCAGACATCAGAAGGGCTGGAGAATGTGCAAGGTTTGTACCAGGAGCTCTGTGTATTTGATCCTTTCTCATTCTCTGCTGTTCAGTCTCAGATAAAACTGAATTTCCCTTTATAAGCCCTCTTCCCAGCTTCAAAAGAGGCAGGGAATGCTTAAGAAATGGCTGTTGATGACCTGATATAAGATGGCAGAAGTGAAATGTTTAAAACTCCAAAGGGTCTTCCTTGTCATCCTCCTTGTAGTGACAGCCCTTGGGAGCTTTTTCACTAAGGATCTGTAAGGGTCGCCAAAAGCTGGCAGCTAGGCATATGTACTAAGGAGGGTCTGGCCAGATCCCTGTTTATCTTTTCCCCAGCAACATAGGAAAAACCACCTCACCCAGAGGGTCACTTTCACCTACATCCTGGAAACAGGGTCACTGGGATATCCCCTCTCCTGTATGGGGAAGTGGAGGCAGTTACAGAGGGGAAGTGGTAATACATGCCCTTGGAGAAACCACACCCACATGGAACCTTTCCCATGGCCTTAAGCTTCTGCTAAAATCCAGTCATCCTCTACCCCACACCTAATGCCTTATGACTCAAAATCTTCTGGAAACAGTTACCCAAAGTCCAGTGTTCTCTTAGCCTTTTGCTATCTACAACATACCAGTATTGCCCTATGTGTTGAAATGACCGCACTTTGGCCTTCTGTTGATGAATGATTTTGTTTTCATGGCTCTTTCACGATTTTCTGGAGTAAACACAGAATGTGTGTCTGCCACCTGGGTCTGCTTTGAAAGAGTGGAGGGGCAGGGCCAGGTATAATTGATAGGAATGACATCCAATTGGGTGTCTAGACAATGGAGCTGGTCTTCTGTCCTTAGGGAACTAGTGTGAGCAAATTGGGCAAAGACTCTTGCAAGAATTTTGTGAATACGTTGGGTTCATATTTGTGCAAAGAAGGTGAAACTTAATTCAAGAACGGCAGTCTCCAAGCTCCTTGAGATTTACTTATGATCAGCAGGTAATAGTCTCGAATCATTAATTCCTTTTCAATTGTTCCCATGTAAAGGGAAATAGACGGTGAAAGGCTGAGAGCTTTAGGGCCACAAAAGAGTGTTTATGAGGGAGTTCTCAGGATGCACATCTCTACACACTTGTGGTTCCTAGTCTGGGGGGAGGGGGCGTGTTGGCTGGGCCTTTAGCCGACATCCGTGAATTGAATCCGTGGGTGGTGAGTGAATAAAGGACTGGCAAGAAAGAACACTTCCTGAGATCCTAAGCCAAGTGTTCTGCATCTTTTTTCTATTTAACCATGCCAATGGCACTACAAGGTGAATATAAGTGTCTTCATTTCACAAGCCGTGAAATTGAGGCCTGTGAAGGCTCAAATTTATGGCCTGTGGGTGAGACTTGACAGGTGAGCAAGAGATGTCCCAGCAAGACTCAAGTTTGAGCCCTCAGCCACTTGCTCGCAAAGCATACTTCCTTCCTAGATCTGCTGTGGCATATTGCTTCCTGTGGGGGCAGATTCAGTAAATTTGAAAGAACACTGCTAGAGTTGACAGGAGAGACAGGAAGAGGATCTGGGGAGCATTGCTGCTTTCCATAAATTCATAGGTGATAATATGCATAGGTCAGTTGTTGCAGTATGAAAACAAAACTACATGTGTGCGCAGATATGAGCCTAAAAGTGAGCAAGGGGAGGGAATGAGGATGTGTGTGCATGTGTGTGAACATATGTGTGTGAATGGGAAAGTATGCACACGAGAGTGTATGTGCTAGAGCCATGGTGTGCAGAAGTGTGTGAGCAAGTATGCATCATTAGGATTGAGTGGCACAGCAGCGCCTCTGGCTCGGAGGGGCACGGAGGACTTGGCATTTGTGCTGGGCTGGATGCAGTGCATGGAAATTTATAGCAGTGTTTGGGGCTGTGGAGAAAGCTCTTAAGGTAAGGGGATAAGCATGAGCTGGGGCTTGTACCTTGAGAATCGGGAGGGAATAGCTCAGCTAAACAAGAAGACACCTCGATACACAGAAGGGGAGAAAGAGATTCTGTGTCTGTAACAGGACAGTCTCAGTTGATGAGTCTAGGGTTGGTCTGGCAGGCATTAGAGAGCTACTGAAGGCTCTGGACCAGAAATTGATCAAGAAACAATCTGAACCTAAGGCCTAAACTGGCCCTTGTCCAAGATCTTATAACTGTGTGGGGACAGTCAGTGCCTCAGAAGGGGTTAGGGGAAGGGAGCTTGTTCCTCTACTGTAGTTTGTGTGTTCTACTATGTATGTATGTAGTTTGTGTGTTCTACTGTAGTTTATAGGTATGCTGTTGAAGCCTCGACCCCAAGCTCCTGGACACTTCTAGTAGCACCAGGGCCTTGGGATCAAGGCTTCAACACTGTATCCACTACATACGTCTTGTACATGGGCTGTCTGTGGGGTAGGTGACCTGACACATGTGGTAAGGAGAGGAGACTCTACCTCTGTATTCTAGCTCCAAACTCTAGGTATGGATCCCCGAGGACAACCAGAAATGCCACTGATTCCTCCTGCATGCCAGGCCCGGCCCTGGGCATTTTGTAAGCATGAACTCCACTGACTCTCACACTAAGCCCGTGGGGCAGGAACTCTCCTGCTCATTTTACACAGGAGGAAATCAAAATCCAGAGAAATGAGGAAACTAGCCTGAGGCCACACAGCCAGGAATCTAGTGCTGGTGATGTTGTAGCATGTCAGCAAGGTGCCTGAGGAGCAGGGAAACGGGGTGGGGCACCGCTTCCCACCCAGCTACCCCCACACCTCCATGGCATCCACTTCCTGCCACTGTGCCCAACTGCTGAATGATAAACTGAACGTCCATGATCTCGCTTATATTTCACAATATCTCTGTGACACAAATGACATATTTATCATGTTTTCTTTAATAGGTGAGGAATCAAGGCCCAAAGGTCTTCAGTTACTTTTCCAAAGATCTGTGGTAAATAAGGCATACAGCCCTCAGAGAGCCCTGATAGCCCACTTGCAAAATGGGAGGCTGCCTGCCCATCCTCCTCCTACAATCCATGACTTCAAGCACAGAGAGCCCTAGATTATCCCACTTCTCTCTGGAATTGATGCCGTACTTAAATACCCCCAGTGCTGACTTTGTGTTTGACCTGCCTTGTTGCTCAGACTGCTCAGTGACCATCACTTGACTGGCTCTCTTGAAGTTTTTAAACTGAAGGAAACCATGCAGTCCTTGCGTGTGCACTCCAGTGAGGGCCTCTGGGAAAACTACCCAAAGTATCCCAGCCAACTGCCGAAGTCCATTCCCATCACCCATTCATCCCATCTCTGTGCGGCAGGCAAAGTATAATGTCCATTTCACCCAGGGGAAAACTGAGGCTTAGCGAGGCCTGGCCTTTGCCCATGGTAATCTGGCAGTAAACAGCAGAGCTGGGATTCACTCCAGACCTGTTGTTGGGTGCTGTGTCCTGATATTATTACACTGGTCTCTTTGCTCTGAGCTCCATATAGCTCAGGCCTTGGAAATGAGACAGTATTTCCCCTCCTCAGATACTTCCTTCTCAGCCCACTCAAAGACTTCTTCTCCCTTTTCCCTGCCTCTCTGTTCATCCTTAAGTCCCAGCAGCTTCTTCCTATGGTCTGCACCCTCTGCCCTAGTCAGCCACACCAAGATACTTCCAGAATCCTTCCAGAATCAGGACATGGCTTCAAGGAAGTGATACTTTCAGATGAGGCTGGCAGCAAAGAAACCTTTGCAACGTGCCCTAAAAACATGCTAAGCGTAACAAAAGGCTTAAAATACCTCTTCCTTTTGGCTAGTAACTCTGTTTCCAGAAATTCAATTTCTAGGAGAATAATCTCAAAGAAATCTGAATGTTCTTTGCAGGAAGATGTTCACCATAGAATTGTTTATAATATCAAAACAAATACAAAGTCAGTTATAAAGTATTTATAGAGAAACATTTTAGCTTAGTACAGGGCTCCTTATGTACACTGCTCCCATGGACAGCTGTGAGCTGGTAGTCACTGGGGACTCCTCAGGTGACAGGCAATATTCCTAGGCCTTTATACTTATCCTTTCCTTTAGTCTTACAATAATCTTTTGAAATAAATACTAGTAACATCCTCATTACTTAACCCTTCCATCCCTCAGTGAAGAAACTGAGGTGTGGAAGGGTTAAGCAATGTGCCTGAGATTGTCCTGTCCTGGGCATCCTGACATCCTGGGCCCAGCTGTTGCCAAAGCATAGTGGGTGCTAGTTGGTCTTACCAGGTAGTGTTTGAATGCCCGATGTGTTCGGCGGTATGAAGCCCTTCTCATATAGAACAGGACAGGGAACTACACTGAGACAGTGAGTTTGGTGTGGCAGTCCCTGGCCCTTTTTGTTTGTATCACTAACATGGCTCTCATGAGAGTCAGTGACAGCAGGTTGAGGTGAAGACAGTCTCTACAGCCCAGGGGCCAGATGTTTCTATGTGTTCCTGGGTAGAGAAGTCCACAGTGTAGGTTTGGAGGGCACAGACAGCCTGGAGAGGTGGGGAGTCCTGTGCAGACCTCCTTCACTTCCAGAGCCACTGAGTTTACAAGTAGAAGTGAATGAGTTCCCCTGACCCAGAAAATTCAAGTTTTCCCTAAATGTGGTCAGTGGTGGCCTGTGAGCTCTTTGAGCAGAATGAAACTAAACCTCTTCCTTCTGGGCTTACCCAGAGGCACACTAAGAATTTTCCTTTGGGCATTAACTTTGTGGGTCCTTGCCCTGATGGCCAGGGAGGAAATGCTGATGAGATCGGCCCCACTGTTCAGATGAGAAATGTCATAGAGAGGAAGTAAAACTCACCCCAGCCCAGCAGTCAACTGCCTGGGGAGTTCAGCTTTGGGGCTGCCAGCAGACCAGCGCTAGGAGCTTCCCTTTTCTTGAGAGCTGGGCAGGCAAAGGGTGTGAGCAAGTGGATCCATCATCAATGGAGAGTGCGCAGCCTCAACCACAGTCTGCAGCCCCCCTGCTACCACACTCACTGGAACAGATAGGGCAGGGCAGAGCACAGACTGTGTGCGCCCTCTTGTCACCATGGCTTTGAGGCCACATGTGTGCCTGGACAAAGACAGGAAGAATTCAGGGCCTGGGGGAGGTGGTAACAAGAATAGGATTGTCTGTGCTTTTCCATGGTATGGTCCATTTCAGTAGTAATTAAGTTTTCTAAACATTTTGCTTCCCTGAAATTCACTGTGGGAAGAGGAGTGCCACCAACCACGAATACCAGTGCCTGGGTGATGATGTCATTTGCTTAATCCTTGAAAGAAGGATCAAGACTTATCCACAGAGCTGCAATGCCCTGTCTGTGGGGTTCTCCTTGCCCTGCACCGCTTTCTGCACACCTGTCACTCTTTGGCAGGTAGGGCATTTTCCCCTCTCTCTAGGCTGAGGGGGTAATCCTTCAACCCTAGGAGATCTCAGGAGCTATAAACACCCTTCAATGCTGTGAGTCTCAGGCACATCTCCTCCCAGCCTCTCATAAACCCTGCCATAAGTAGCTGCTATGAATTTAACACAGAGCTGTTTATTGCTGTTGCTTTAGGGCCAGGCACAGCTGTCAGAATTTCTAGCTCCTTTTTGACAGATGAGGATACTGGGACTAATAACAGAGGGGTGTGATCTTCTCAAGGTCACACAGCTAGACACCTCTCCAGAGAAGGCAGGTTTCCTGCTGAGGCTGTCTCTGCAAAGCTGTCCTGTGCCTGCCTGCACCCCCGGCCCCCTTCCCACCCCGGCTCCAGCACCTGCAACTCAAAACATGACAAAACCACATTTTGCTGGATTTGCTTCTGCACTCCCAGCGATTCATTAGTATTAAAAACACATTCCTCGCTGCCCTTGCCAGAAGAGTCTTGACACAGCACAGTTGGGGGTGTGGGAATAATTTCACTCACTTGTTATGCATTTATATATATAGTCAGTGTTGGAATAGTCCCTTGAGGCTAATCCAAGTCCTCTGTTTTCAGATGAGGAACATGAGTCTCAAGGTCAGGACCTGACTTGAGTAATTCGGTAGCACAGCTGAGACACAAATCCACAAAGCCTGTCCCAAAATTTTCAGCTGCACCTCTGCAAGGAAGCCATGGGAAAAAAATAACAAAAGCTGCCACTCATGTGGGCAACTTGACTCAGTGCCAGGCATTTTGCAAAAACTGGTGTTAAATCTCATCACAATCCTCCCAGGCAGGCATTATTATCTGCCGTTTTGCAGATGAGCAAGCACAGCTTCAGGGTGGGGGAGGTAGCTGCCCTAGACCGCAGAGTAAGACACTGGGATTGGAACCCATTTTTGTCTTCTATACCAGGGTTGGGAAATCAGCCAGTGAACTAAATGTACCTGACTCTTATTTATTTATTTGTTTATTTTTTGAGATAGGATCTCATTCTGTAACCCAGGCTGGTCCTGAACTCACTTTGTAGCCCAGGCTGGCCTTAGACTCATGGTAATCCTCCTGCCTCCGCCTCTCAAGTGCTGGGATTACTGGCATGTACCACCACACCCGGCTTATGTGGTGCTGGGGAATCAGAAAAAAAAAAATGATAGAGTAATACTTCATGACTAATGGAAATGTTACGTAACTCAAATTTTAGTGTCCTTAAATAAAGTTTTATCAGAAAGTTAACTATTGTCTATGGTAGCAGAGTTGAGTGAAGCCATGTGTCCTATAGCAATAGGGACACATTCTGAGTAATGTGTCATCAGACAATACCACCATTGTGTGACCATTGCAGAGTACTTACACAAACCTAGGTGGCTCCATGGGATAGCCCGTTGCTGCTAGGTCACAAGCCTGTGTAGCAGAGCACGGAACTGGATCCTGCAAGCAGTGTAACACAGTGGTATTTGTGCATCTAAACAAATCCCTGCATAGAGGAGGTGCAATAACAATACTGGCTATTGGAGTTGTTGAGCTCTGTTGTTATCTTAAGAGATGACTACCATATATGTGGCACGTGGTTGGCTGAGAACTCTTTATGTCTGCCTGTAGTTGCTCTGGCTGCTCTCTTTACAAAGGTATTAGGCGAAGAGAAACTGGAGAGGCTGAGATCAAATTCTCTCTGTGCTTGCCAAGCCCTGTCCCCTGGGAGAAGGGCCTTTTCCTCATTTGCTCAAATAGATTTATTTTTTTATTTTATTTTTTATTTTTTTAGGTTACAAAGATAGCAGTGGTGGCCCTGAAGCTATAGTTTTCCTGTCTTCCCATCCCAGCTGGGGGGTGGCTGTGTCTACAAAGCATCAGGAATTGGGAGGCATAGACTGGGAACAAGAGGGACCTCACAGCCCCAAACCAGCGTCTCCAGCTGAGCTAAAAAGTACTCTCAAACCCTCTGGTAGTTCAGACCTGTAATTCCAATATTCTGGGATGCTGAGACAGGAGGATTACAGATTTGAGCACAATGTAGGCAACTTAGTGAGCCAGGGAAACCTGTCTCAAAATAAAAATAAAGAGAGAAAGAAAAAACTGGGATGCAACTCAGTTCACGGGATTGACATCTACGACCATGAAAACCAAAACAACAACAACAACAAAATGTAAAACAAACAAACAAACAAACAAACAAAAGAAACCCAGGGTATCCTCCCCAGACCTGTAAATAAGAAATTCTCTACCTTTCCAGTGACTCCAGGGGGGCCATGATTTAGTCTCCTTGACTTTTGAGGCTGTGAAGTGCTTGCCACCTCCTCTCTGCTCTCCTTCCCCTGACTTCCTCTGGGGGCAGGAGCGGGACTCAGTCCCCAAACTCTCTGAAGAGACAGAAGATGCATGATTAACTTCTGGCTGTAGCTTGGCAGTTGGGTGGCAGGCAGGCCCTGAGGAGGTCATTCTGAGTCCACCTGGGTGGCAGGCAGGATTTGAGTCACGTGGGTGGCCATGACACAGCCTCATACCTGCAGTTCTCCACCCAAGATCCATGAAGGACCAAAAGCTTTCGCAAAGCCAAGTACTTGGTGAAGGAGAGATGAGACTGTGAGTGGGAGGAAGGAATGTGAAGGAAATGCCAAAAAGGATGGGTGGAGCACGTGAAGGGAGAGCGGACAAAATGCAGCACCTTGGAAGCACGCTAAGTGCGAGAAGCAAGGCCTGTGAGACCCAGCCGTATGTGAACTGTCCAGAGCAGGCAAGTTGACAGGGACACAGCGTAGATCCGTGGTTGCCTTGCCGTGCAGGCATGGGACTAGAAGGCAGGACCTGGGAGAGGCCCGCTAAGCTTACAGTGATTCTTTTGGGAATGGTGAAAATATTCCAGTATTGATATGTTTGTGACTATGTAAGTCTGTGAATATAATAGAACCACTGACCTATACGCTTTAAATACATGTGAACAGTTATACAGAAGGAAAGGAAGACATGAATGGTGGACAGCAGAAATTCACATTTGTTAAAAGGTCTGCCACATATCAAGAATTAGGTTAAGTGCCTGCTCGCTTTACTTCTATTCTTACTACTCTGCAAAGTAAATTAGTTGTCATTTTAGGACACTGCACTTCAGACCAACTTGTTTAATGTCATCCCGATAGTAAAGAGGGACCGTGACTCACAGCAGGGAGTCTGCCTAGGCTCAGCACTCCGTGAGAACACCCCCAGCAGCCTCCAGGGTGAGGTGAGACAAAAGGCAGATCTGAAGACCTGCCGCCTCCAAGCCCCAGGATTTCAGGTGCAGGCACTAACCATGTCCCTTGGTGCTGGGAGAGAACTGCTTAGGGTACAGCTGCAAAAAGCACTTATAAAAGCAGTTCCGAAATGCTGAAATCAATGTGCCAAGAAGTTAGACTAGTTTAGAAAGCCAGATGATAGAAGTAAACATGTTCAGACCCTAGGAGGAAACTTCCTTTCTGAGCAAGAGCTGTTCTGGGGAAGTGCATGCGTCAGCCACAGGGCTCTGTCATGCCTGTAATGTTGCTGCCTCATCTTCCCGGATTAGATTTGTAGCAGAAGACAAAGTCAGCCACCCCCGACCCCTCCCTGCCCTTAACCTCTGGCCAAACTGGGACGTGCTGCAGTGATGCAGTGGTTGCAGTCTGGTTGTGGGCAATTCTGGAGGCCAGCTGCACTCAACAGCTCACTCGCATTCCTGGCCTGCTTTCACTACTGTGGGGCTGTCCGTGGCTGAGCTGGGGGAAAAACGGGGCGTGTCCCACTCCAGACTCTGTGACCCAGAAGTGGCCCTGGTTGCTACTGCCACCAGTGTTTGGAGGAAGATGCAGTCACACTGGAGAAAAGAGAAGCTCTTCCTAGGCTTCTAGAACTTCTGTCTTTGAGATTTGGTTTCCTGAGCCCTACAGTGGGGGTGGCATTATTCCCTTTTTAATGTTATTAGGAACCTGGAACAAGACATTGATTCAACAGTATTTTTGAGCCTGCTGTGCGTCAGGCTCAGTATTAGGCGTCAGGGAAATCGCAGTAAACAACATGACAAGGACCTGCCCCCCAGGGGTTTATGGCCTGGGCAGAGCGGAGGTCAGATAAATAGAATAGGTCAAGAGGGGACTGTAAGGTTGGGAAAGTGTGTGCATGAGAGGATGTTGGGGACGAGGCAGGCCAGCAATGCAAGTCCTTGGCAGCTGGGATGAGGACTTTATATTTTATTCAAAAGCACCAGAAGAGGTAAGGTATCACTCAGCTTACTTTTTTTTTTTGTTGTTTGTTTTTTTTGAGACAAGGTCTCACTCTGTAGCCCACGTTGGTCCTGAACTCACTATGTAGCCCAGGCTGGCCTTGGACTCATGACAATTTTCCTGTCTCAGCCTCCTGACTGCTGGGATTATAGACGTGTGCCACTATACCCAGCTTTATGTGGTGCTGGGAAATTGAACTCAGGGCATTGCACTTGCAAGGCAAGCACTTTAACGGTTGTGCCATTCCTCTAGCCCGTCAGTTTACTTTTGGCAAAGTCCTTTCTGGCTATGGGAGGAAAAGAACAGGTGCAAGGGGCCAGTCAGGGGTTGGTTTAGAACCTGGTTCTTGGTAAGAGGAGGGCTGGAAGGAGGCGGGGAGGCACTGTGCCCAGTCAGACTCCAACCCTTCAGGCACCTGGACATATCCAAGCCATTATTGGGATCAGCTTGAAGCTCTGTGGGAATGAGGAAATGCCACACCTACTCAGGAGGGGCCGCTGATAGGCCAGGTGCCTGGGAATCTTATCTCCCAGCGTGGGGAGATTGTGGAGAACAAGAAATGTGTGGGAAATGGACCCAAAGAGCCCTGGGGCAGGTTCAGCCTCCCCTAGGCTTACTTTGCACCACAGACGGGACACTTGCCCCCTTGTGCAAGTTTCCCTTGCTGGTATCTGTAGAACTTTAGCACTGAGCTGTTGGTTAATGCAGAGCCAAGTTCAAGTCCAGGCAGCATTCATTGTAGCAAGATCCCAGGCTTTGAGGTCAGGTGGGCTTAAGCTCCAGTCCTAAATCTGCCGCCTCTGAGGTTATGGAGCCTGACACCATAAGGGTGGGAGGTGGCTGCTGGTCCAACGACCACACTTGGAGAACCTCTGCTTTGCTCACGGCAATGCTCTAAAGAGTGACGGTGTCTTAAAAAATAATCTTTGGTAAATGTGTTTGAGTGATTGAACGCAGATTAGATTACTCTGGCTGTGGAGGAGGGTGTTCAAGGGTGGGCCTGGGCTTTAGGATGCGGGCAGGGAACGGAGCACGAGTGTGGGCAGGGACTGAAATGTGAAGGGCCTCCAAGTATCAAGTTGGGACTGGTGG
>PVKB01005980.1:62604-78240 GCA_004027205.1 Ctenodactylus gundi
GAGGGTAAGAAAGGGGCCGGGAGACAAGGGGCAGGCGGCACGTGCCAGTGAATGGTCTCTCTGGTATGAGAGACCGCATCACAACTCTTGCGGAACTTAAAACGAAAAACAAAGTGAAAACAGGGGGGTAGGGTGGGGAGTGAGGGAGGATGGGTAGGGGGCGGGACAAAAGGATGAGCGGGAAAGTCCTTGTCACCTTGACAAGATACGTATGTGCGCAAAATGCTCAACCTCATTGCAAACCTTAAATTTTGCACTTATACATATCAATAAAATGGGGGGAAAAAGGCAAGAAAAGGGGTGCTCCCTGTAGGCTCCGGAAAGAGTCCCCTCTGCCGGTGCCTTGCTTTTGGACTTCTGGCGCCTGAAGTCTCATTGAAATCGATATGTGTTTCCTTCAAGCCAATAGCTGGGGTAATTTGTTACAGCAGCTGTAAGAAATGCACTCAGGGCTAGGCCACATTCAGAAAGTAACAGAATGCAGCGGAAATTAGAGCACGGGTTGATGGGAGAGATGCGTGCTTCAGAAAACAGACAGTGAGTGGTGGAGCAGAAGAGGGGGAGGGTAGTGGACTGAGGTGGGTGGGTGAGGGGCTGAAGGCGGGGGCTGGGAGAAGGCAACCGTGTAAGGTGCAGGTGCGGACAGAGCCTCATGAGGCCACGTGCTTGGCTACTCTGCCTCCTGGGAATTTCCTACTTATTCCACCGAGGACAGGCTGGAGCGATCCCTTTATGAACTCCGGGCTTTAGGTCAGCGTTGTCCCCAGACAAAGTGCAGAAAGGACATACTATCAGTTGGCTGGAAAACTGGGAGCCAGTTTTATCCGGGGACACAGGAGGCCCTGTTCACCCTGGCAGCCTCAGTGGAAAGTAACCTGTAGCCCTGCTTGGCCTCTCCTGTGGCCTCAGCCTGATGTGAAGTCCTCCATATGGCTTTCTTGTCTTTAGTCAATCTCCTCCTCTGGCTGCCCTCCGGGGCCAGGAAACTGACCATGGAAGAGGTCTGTAGGAACACAGGCTCTGGCCTGGGCTCTGTAGCTGTGTGTGACCCACGTGGGCACTACCTCTTAGCTGGTCCTGAGTTTGTCATAACCTCTCAGCCAGGGTGGCCATGAGGATCAGAAGGGAGAATGGATACAAGTACTGAGAGGACAATAACCACAGCTGCTATTTTTGGCAGAACCTCCTCGCTGTGTCACTTGGTGTGATTTGCTTGACTTCTTTAAACTTCAGTTTAAGTTTAAACAGACCGCTACTTCAGAGGATTTGCTGAGGATGAAATGATGTCACTAGGTCTCAGGGTCCAGCCCGACCCAAGATGAACAGGGCTTTTTCATTTGTGGCTGAAAGCACAACTCAGACAGCTGTTCTCTATGATGAGCCATTACCAGTCTACTCTGTCCCTGGACCAGAGCAGGGATGGCAGGTGGCAAGAGCAGCAGTGTGGGGACTTCCTTCCCTCTGTTTGCCCCTAGCATGGGTGCATGGGTTTGGAGAAGGGTGCCCCCATAGAATGATTCAAACACAGAAACAATGCCAAACATGCAAAGTGGCAAAGAGTGAGTGCTTTGTGGATGTTAGCTACTCGTCAAGGGCTTATTGAATGAAAACATGTCCTTAAGGATCAGGGTTAAAAGGCAATTTATTAAGCCAGAAGTCAAATAGGGATGAACAGTACAAAGTGACACATGTGACTAAACCGAATAGTGCCACTGGCTTCTGTCTAGTCTCTAGCCATGAGCTCTTTCATTTTCTTTATTTTTATGCGCTGAGAGCGAAATTAGATTTACCCCTAAGGCTGTGTCCTGAATGCAGGATCATGGAACGACAGGATCAGGAGGACATTTTATCCATCGGGACAGGCCGTGGAAGTCTCCGGATGAGCATGCTGGTGGCACTCTTTCACTGGCTTGGAGGTTGGACTGAAGATCATGACACCAGGGGCCAGGAGGCCAGGAGGCCAGGAGGCCAGGAGGCCAGGACAAGGCTACATGAACAGTTTAGAAACTGGAGCTGTGAGGCTTGCTCCAGCAGCAGAGTGGTGGAGGGAAGAGGGCCCAGCCCCGAGTCTATGGAGGGGTAATTCACACCCTAGGAGGTGGCAGCTGCAAGCACCAGGAGGGATAAGAAGCCCAGGGTTCTAGTGAGGTAGTCTGCCCCTACAGCTGCCTCCCAGAACCAGAGCCCTAGGGTGTAGGATTGCAGGGCGCTCTGAGCTTTTGCCACATGTGATGTTTCTGCTTGAGAGTGGACTTGTACCTTACTGGGGCCGGGGTCTGAAGTGCCTGTCCACATCCCTTAGTGCACATGAGTCTCAGCAAGCTGAACAGGTGACATGAGAATAGATCTAGCACTCTAAGGGATGAGGAACTGAAGCCCTAAAGGAAAAGAGACTTGCTCAAGCCACACAGTGAGGGCAAAATTCTTTCACAAAGAACAGCATTTTGCAATTGACCTTCCATAACTTCTCATCACAACTAACATGCCACATACCATTTCTACATCCTTGTCACTCAGCATAGCTCGCGGCATGTGGGGGGAATCTAGTAAGTATTTGCAAATGAATGAATGAATGAACAAATGAATGACTAGCTGGAGGTATCAATTCCATAGACCACCATTCTGAGAGGCGTGGTCTGTGGAAGACAAAGGAAATCAACATTTATCGAGCAACTTTTCTGTGCCAGGCATTTTAGGAGCATTCTTTTATTTGTTCCTCTCAACAGCTAAAGCTCAGAGCCGTCTCTCCACATAGCTTTCAGCGTCACTCAGGTCTTCCCTGAGTTGGCTCTGTTACCAGTGATTCTGATTCCGCTTATCTTTCAGCCTTGACTCCTTTTGGAGGTGGTAGTCTGGAATTTTCTGTGTTCTGTATCTCCTATCACTCCGCATATCCAACAGCCTGCAGATTTAATTTTTAAAAATAGCCTCGTTGATTGTGCTTTCTTGACTTTGGCCTCACGTGGATCCGTGCCACAGCCTCCTTACAGATATCCCTGCATGTGGTTCACTCTACTGTTTCACATCTCTGCTGTTTTTCCGCAGCACAGATCTGGACCTGGGTTTGTAGCTCACTGGTAGAGCACTTGCCTAGTTTTACCCTGAGCCTGTCCAGAAAAACCCCGTGACACAGATCTGTGTTGGTCCTGTTCCCTTGATTCTAACCCTTGGATCTTCCCTCAGACCCCTGGTACAGTGCCCATGCCCTGGCTGTCAGGGCCCTCCTTGCCTACTCGGATGTCCTCTTTCCCCACCCACTTGAGTGTTCCCAAAAAGGCTGACACATAGTAGGTGCTCAGTAAGTGCTGAATGGAGCTGAGTTTCTCATTTATCCCCACAATGGGCTCGTCAGGAGGCAGCACTAATGCGTGACTATTCAGGTGCTCTTCTGGAGGGTTCGGCTGAACACACAGGACTCCTAAGTGGCAGAGCCGAGCCTGAAATTTAGGTCGTCTGATTGAAAGAACAACCTAACTAGAAAGAAGGGCCCCTGACTCTAAAGTCAGAAGCCCCGTACCCATGTCCCAGATGAGTGGCCCTTGACAAGTTCTGAGATCTTTATTGTGACACTTTAAAAGTGGAGAGAATGCTCTACCCTAAGGAGCCATTGGGAGGATTAAATGAGACCACATTGCAAAGTATGCATGGAGAATTCTCACCACATGTACCAGAACCACTCACACAACAACGACCTCAGCGCTGTCATCTGTAGGGTACCTCCCAGTGCCCTTGTCACCGCTAGTGCTATTACCTGTTTGCGGCTCCCTGGAGAGCTGTGACTTCAGTCCCACTCCACACCTGGAGGTTCAGGGGTTTCTCTTCCTGACACGTAGGTTCTCGGCTCTGGCTCCTGATCAGCTGAGAGTTATTCAGCCTCAGAGAAGTTTCATGGAAGTTGCGGCTGGCAAGTCTGCAGCAGAAGAGCTGATGGTAGGCATTGCGGAAGTCTCTGTTGAGGGCAGCATACAAGATGGGATTCAGAGCCGAGTTGGCATAGCCCAGCCACAGAACGATGGCTTCGAACACCTCGTTGATGGCATCGTCTCCCTTCAGCCCACGGTAGACAAATGTGGTGAAATAGGGAAACCAGCAGACGATGAAGGCCCCCATGACGGCAGCCAGGGTTACGGTAGCTTTGTGCTCCCTGACGGTGGCCGCCTTCCAGGAGTTGATGTGATTGATCCTCTTGGCCTGCTCCCGGGCGATCTTAAAGATGCGGAAGTAGGTGATGCACATTATTAGTAGAGGCAGGTAGAAGGTAACCAGCCCGTCCACCAAGCCATACACTTCATTAACCTGGACTTTGCACTTGAGGGTGGTGTCATTGTCCTTACTGGTTTCATTCCTGCTATTCCAACCCAGGTGAATAGACAAGAAGGACAGGGTGATGGAGATGACCCAGATGAAGACTAGGGAGATAGTGACTCGAACTGGGGTGATGAACACCGGGTACCGCAGCGGGTCGGTGACGGCACAGTAGCGGTCAAGGCTGATCATGAAGAGGTTGAGGATGGAGGCTGTGCAGAGCATCACGTCCAGGCTGGTATAGATGTTGCAGAAGACCTTTCCAAAGCGCCATTTGCAGGACAGCTGGTATATGGCAGAGAAGGGCAGCACCAGGAGGCCAAGGAGCAAGTCAGTGACTGCCAAGGACACAATGAAGCAGTTGGTCAGACTGCGGAGCCGGCGGTTCAAGCCCACAGCCAGGCAGACGACAACATTGCCAGCAACAGTGATGAGGATGAGGATTGTGAGAATCACACTGATGGTGACCTTGTATACAGCAGAGTCGAGGCAAAAGAAAGGGGTTGTGCCATTGGGTGCCATCCTGGGACTCTATTGATCCTCCCCTCTTCCTTGGTCACTTCTCTTTCATTCCAATCACTGGACTCCAGGCCCCCCAAAGATTGAAAAGAAGATGTCCAAATTTAGAGAGCCTTCAGTGACTGATCCAATGCTATTTTTCTAGAAATAAATTCAGCTGTCCCCTAAAAGCTGTGGGGGCAGCAGTGGGAATGAGGAAGAGGTAAAAGCCAGTCCTTGAAGCCAGGCAGGTGGCTCAAACTCCAGTCCTCAGAGGGTCCCCAGCTTCCTGCCGAGACTGGGGCAGGTCTCTACTCTCTGGGTTTTGCATAGAAACTGAAGCACTGGGGTACATGTCTGGAGGTGGCTTTGGTTTTATGCAGGAGCGATCATGTGTAGATGCAGCCCTATCCTTCTCCATAGCTGGTACCTGCTCCCATTCACGAGATAAGGAGGATCAGGGGGCTCTCTCATTGGAGTCACTGGAAAGCAGGAGGTAAAAAGGCAAAGGTTGAGTGTTGAGAGCTTTGAAAGTAGTAGGTGAGTATGGTCTTAAGGTGAGTCCATCTAGACCTCTATCTCTTTGCAAGGTGCTAGGAGGAGTGGGCCGTCTGGGTACCTCTCCTGGGGAGAGGTGGGGACAGGTAGGAAGCATATGGGGAAGGGAAACAGATGCAGAGTGCAAGGGTCTGGAAAACTGAGGCCTGTGGAAAACAGCTGGACGTGCTGGGAACATTTATGCTAAGAGGGAAAAGGTCTAGACACAGACTGTAGGTAAGAAGAGGGGCTGTTTCTGGTTGTTCCCTGCTGCTTCCCACTGCCTGACCCCATAGGTAGGCACTGAATGTCTGATGAATGAAGAATAAAATGGGTAAGTGAATAAGCAAGCACAATTAATTTACTCTTATAAGGTGTTGAGAACATTATTGGGTGCTTTTTTTTTTTTTAACAAGATGTTTTCACACTCTAAACCAGAGGTTGACAAACTTTTCCAGGAAAAAAAAAAAGCCAGGTCATGTGTTTTTTGTTTGCAGCTCACAAAGTCTCTGTGGCAACGACAGAGCTTTGCCATTGTGGTGCGACAGCAGCCACGTCACACCAGGCACAAGTGAAAGAGTGCAGCTGCACTCTGATGAACCTTGCAGGTTCATGAGAATGCGAATTTCACATCATTTTCATGTGTTGTAGAAGTCTTCTTTAGGTATTTTACGGTGCTTCAGAAATTAAAACAAACAAACAAACAAACAAACATTCTTAGCTCACGGGCTGTTCAAACCAAGACCCTGGGCCAGATTTATCTTGTAGTTTGTCACTTACTGTCCCCACGGTTCGTCAGCTTCACCTTTGCTTAAAACCCATCTCTAAATTTTAATGCCTGCCTGCCTGCCTGCCTGCCTGCCTGCCTTCCTTTCTTTCTTTCTTTCTTTCTTTCTTTCTTTCTTTCTTTCTTTCTTTCTTTCTTTCCCCAATACTGGGGATTGAACCCAGGGCCTTCACACTGACCTACATATCCAGCACTTTTATTTCTTTTTAAAATTTTTTTTGAGATAAGTTTCGGTTGAATTTGCAATCCTCCTGCTTCAGCTTCACAGTGTGCTAGGATACACCACTACAGGTGACTATTACTGGCCTTATTTAGCATTACGTGTGGTTTCAGTCCAAGTCTGCTGGTACGGAACTCAGTTCTACTGATGGTCACATAGCAGTCTGTGGGGAGATTAGCCATGGCTAATTTTTTTCCCTACCTTTCTCCTTTCTTCCCCTCCTTTCTCCCTCCCACTCTGCCTCTTAAATATCACTTCAATAAAATATTAGCACTCACAATGCCCCTTGGTTAAGTATGAGCCCCTGGTCACCCGATAATCTCCAACATTTCCTTCTAGTGGTGGTATTCTGTGTTTCTAACTGAGGAGAAACAAGCTAAGACCTTGCTTGACTCCTGGGCCCTGTCCCACAAATTCCTCCTCATTTTTGAGAGAGCAAGCAATCTCTTGAGGTTGGAGAGTGTGCAGAAATCGAATCGACAGCGGAAGCCCTCTCAGAAGCAAGCTAATCTCCACAGGGCATAAATTAAGCCTCTCCCAACCTCTTGCCTGGAGCGGTTTTGCAGTCTGAATATGAGAAGTCCCATTTAATCATAGGGACTGTGTTGGAGTAGGGATCAGGGCTCCCCATCACCTTCTGCTGCTCCAGCTGGCTCAGCTACCAGCCTTGGGAGCTGGGCCTCTGGGTTACTATTTTTAGAACATTTTTTCATTACATAAATAGCCCAAACAGCATGGGTCTCACCGCCATACTTAATTAACTTTGAGGGAGGTAGCAATAAGATACGTTTTTAGAGAATTTCTATTTCTGACATAAATTCCTTCCTTCCTTTCCATTTTCTCCCTCTGTCCCCCGCTTTTCTGTTTTTCTTTCCTTCCATTTTTTCTAAAATTTCCCTGTTGATATCAAATATTTCCAAGCACTCATGCAGTATTAAAAAAAATCAAGAATGTGCAAGACAGCCTATGCTGCTCACCCAGATTCACCAGGGATCACTACCTCCTAAGAGAGGATTCTCTCCCTTCCTTCTGCACACATGCAGGTGCATGTGTACGTGTGTGCATGTGGAAAAGACACGAATCTCATTAAGCTACTTCCTTTCCCCACCTTATATGCTGCCCACAAATGTTTCAGTTGTACATTTTACTACTTCCTCGTAAGAGTTCTCATCTTTGTCTTATAAGCCAGGAAAAGGCCCTTTCTAGAGAATTTATCCCTGCAGAGCAGTGCCTCCCCTCATTTCCTGATAAGCAGGCTTCATGTCTCTATGTACAGGCAATACCCACAACCAGAATGGATGGCTGGTCAGCTCACTGTGTGCCTCTCAGCTTGGGGGACCTTCACGAGTAGGCCACAGGAGCAGTCACAACTCAGACCTCGGTTTAGCTTGCAGACATAAGCCGCCCCCTAGAAGTCAGAGGTCTGATCCTTGTCCTGCAGAAACAGACTCTACAAGAAATGAATGGAGCTCCAGGGCCGACAGCAAAGGCTTTGACATTGAACAGATCTGGGTCCTGATTCCAGCCTTGCCGCTTAGAAAGCTTTGTGACCTTGGGTGAAAAAGGCGTCTTGATAATACCTCCTTCTTCACTTGGTGGATATGAAAATGAACAGTCAAGAACCAGAAGCCATCTGTGCCTGGAGCACGGTTGTTTCTCACCAAATGCTATTTTTTTTTTTTTTTCATTATTCAGAGCCATAGGGCCAGGAGCTAGCACCCACACTCCCTATGCATATTTAGTAGCACCTTCCAGGTGCTGGCTCTTCCGCTGAGCTGCAGTGTAGGGACACAGCAGCAAGTGCAACAGGTACACTTGGAAGAGGCATCTATGGCAGGGGCTGGGGGTGGCTCAGCAGTGCTCAGAGTTGTATGAGGGGAAGGAGAGTGAGCCACACAAGTACAAAGTGGAGGATCTGAGCTGGCCTAGGGGATACGGAAGGCATCCCCAGGGTGTGATCTTTGAGTTCTGATCTGTACAGATGAGAAGAAGTAACTGAGTGAAAGTGGGGGCAAGCAGAGTCAGGTGAAGAGATCAGTCACAGAAAAGCTTACAGGAGGGAGACAGAGGACTTCAACCCAGGAATGAGGATGTGACAGGAGGGTGGGAGAGGGACTTCTTGGTCCCTGCACTCCTGCTGCCCATCACTGTGGTCAACCTGGGCAGGTATAGCTGGCTCTCCACAGTCGTCTCCATGAGACACTGGTGCCACTCAGTCCTCAGAAGTAATTCCTAATTTTCATCTGTATTATCTTTCAGAACTTTGCCTCTTTCCCACTTCAGATATTCCAGGCACCCTGTGCTGAGGACATCAGAATGTAAGCCAGGTATCAGTCCCCAAGGAACAGCTCAAATGATCCCAAAGCAGGGAGCTATTGGTAGCAAGACAGAACTCTCCAAATCCTGGAATTATCTGCCCCAAGGTGAGGTAGGGCCAGAGTCATCCCCTGGCCTTTCCAGAGAGTCCTTTCCTCTCCCTTACAGCTGACAAGATGGCTTCAATAGAGAAATGTTAGTGACCAGTATGTGCTAAGGGTTCCTTGTTAGTTGTACATAAAAGCCTGTACAGGTTCTGGGGCAGAGGCAAGGGGTAAAAATGAAAAGGACAGCAGGGGCCCCAGTCTTCCAGCCACTCAAACACAGTCAAGGGTTGGGTGGTAGGAGGGGACGGGGGTGGCTGCAAGGGCATATGAGGACTGGCATGTGGTTCAGCCCTGTGGGGCAGAAATGGGCAATGTTTTTGCGTTTGTACGTGCGTGCTTGCATGTGGGCATATGTATTTTCTTGGCTTCTGGAAAGTCCCACTAACATCACCTTTAAAATTCTTAGACTTCTGACCCAGCAATTGCACTCTGAGGAATGTGTCCCGTGATTCCCCACCCCAGTGCTTGTATCAGCAAAGGCCAGTGAGGGTTGAAGAGTGCACACAATAGGCTGTGAGGAAGCCATTCAAAAAAAACAACTTGAACTTGGACTGTCTGGAGTGATGCGAGGCAATGTCCAAGTGTTCGGAGTGTGGCAGTCACATGGGGGAATGACTGGCATTTGTGTGCCCACACATGTGTGCCTGTTAACAAGAATGGGGGAGCTGCTTGTGAAGGGAACCTGTGCAATGGGTGTTACTGATGGTTGCTTCCAGAGCTGGTGTAGGTGGTCAAAACAAGGGTGGAAACTTTTTTTCACTATCTTCCCATTGGGAGTTAGCTTTTAATCTTTTTATTCTCTATGCCACTTGTTCACTAGCTGCCACACAATTTGCCTGGGGCAAGGTAGAGGGAATATTATGCAAAAGAATGGAACTGGGTGACCAGGTCATACACAAGACAAGGACAGAAGCCAGTAGACTGGAAGGTCTCCAGGCTAGGGCTGACACTTGGTTTGCTCACTCCAAGAACATTTTTGTAGAAGGTCCTCTACCTCAAAGCTCAGAGCACTCCTTTCTCTTCAATAGCTACATAGGCTTGCAATCAGATTGTCCTGGTCTCTGATCATGCCGTGCGCCTCCAAAGCCTCTTTTGTTGAGAGGATAAAATTGACAATGCCTGCCATGCGCTGTGGGATCTGTCCTCTTCTAACCTTTTCAGCAGACTTCTCAGCATGGACTGATCCGTTTGGACTTGGCTCTGAAGACAGTAGGGCATCAAATTACCCAGTGAGCTGGTAAAAGGTATGGGAACCCAGATCTCTCAGTCCCATGCAACTAAAAACTGGCGGGAATGTTACTATTAGGAATTAGCAGACGTAAGAATGTTTACTTCATGCCAGGTCCAAGGCTCTACGTGTACCTTCCCTTTAATCACTAAATTGGGATGAAAGGGATTTTTATTTTTCTCAATTTACAAATGCAAAAGCTAACGCTCAGGGAAGTTCAGACATTCTCTCAATGTCTCAAAACTAGGAAAAAGAACAAGTCAGAATTTGAGTCCAGGTCTGTGTGCCTCCAGTGTCCCTGTTCTCAACCACTACATATTTGTATTTAGCTTTTCATGTAGAAAAAGGGCTGTGAGATTCTAAAAAGACATGGTGTGATTGCGCATTTGCAGCACAAGACGCTTCCTCCCTCGCAATCACATTCAAGGGCGTCTTTCACCCTTGCAGTTGCAGATTTCCGACTCCTTCCTCTTAGATAGCAGGCTGAACATTTGGTCAAATCCCTGATACAGAAAAGTCCCCTGGCTGAGCGAGAAAGGCCCCAGCCTCCCCTAGCTTTTTTTATCCTCCTTCTTATTTCTTCCGGGCCTCCAGTGGTCCAAAGCTGGGGCTGGGTTTGCTTCTGTTCTCTAATCTATGTTGCTCCAGCCTTGCAGATCATGGGTGGGACCCCCTACCCTGCACACGTTGAAAGGTGAACAGGTCTGAATGGGGCTGTAACTGCTGCTTTCAACCCAGGTGGGGAATGCCTCATCTCCTCTCAGGAGTGCATCCTCCAGCCCAGACCTGGGCAGCAGGTCGAAACGGTGGCTCTCTTATGACAGACATATCATGGTGAGAGAGTAGGGGACCTGGACCCAATGCCAGGACTCTGGTTATTCCCATTTGCCTGGCATCTAGGACTATGTGCCAGGCATCTTACAGATAATAATAGTGGCTGTGAGATCAAGTTGATTATTAGCTCCATTTGGCAGTTGGTGAAACTGAGGTTCAGAGAGACTAAGTCACTTGTCTAAGGCTCACAGCTGGTAAACAAGAGGGCAGGGCTTTGAATGAGTCCTGATTCAGAGTCTATGAGAGGCCACAGCTCCCAAGCCCGCCTCCAAGGACATGAATCTAGAATCTAATCCAGCTCACCCACTGATTACTGCTGTGATCGTTCTTGCTGTGGCGTTTTCTTATCAGTGAGACTCGTATTGTTTACCTGGCTTCTGCCATTGGTGGGTGTGAGAACCTGAAGCCACAAGAGTGGTTACCAAGTTCAAATACTCTATTTTTCTTTCTTTCTTTTTTCTTTCTTTCTTTCTTTTTCTCTTAATTTCTCTCTTTCATTTTTTGGTATTGAAAATTGAACCCAGGGCCTGGCGAATGCAAAGCAAGTGCTCTATTACTACACTATATCTATAACCCATTTTATTGGTGTCATTTCATTTCAATCATTTAATTTTCATTTTCATTTTATTTATGTCATTTCATTATTTTATTTCATTTCATAGCAAAATCTTGCTAAGATGCCAAAACTTGCCTGGGATCCTTCTTCCTAATCCTCCAGGATAGCTGAGGTTACAGATGTGTGCCACCGTACCTGGCTAGTTCCTTAGTTTTTGTTTTCTGAGGAAAATCTTTATTTTTCTTTCACTTTTTAAAAAATTGAGGCAAATTAATATAATATCAAATTAGCTGCCTTAGAGCAGTTTGACAGCCATAGGTACTTTCATAAATTTATACAACCATCACTCCTATTTGGTTCCAGAACGCTGATTAACCTCCAAAGGAGATCACATTCCCGGTAAGCAGTCACTCCCCACGCTCCCTTCCCTGGTCCCTGGCAACTACCCATCTGCTTTCTGTCTCTATAGATTTATTTATTCTGCATATTGTGGGCACGAATTGCTCATAAATGACAAAGTAGGGGCTGAGAAAGAATCCTCATTTGATTTTCCACCTCGCCCCTTCTTAGCTTCCAAATACCTGGTTGCACAGGTCAACATGTTAGAATCAACTTGGATCCTGTCTGTCCTTCATCCCCAGCATCCAATCCATCAGCTAGCCCTGTAGATTCTGTCTCTTAAGTCCCTCCCTCCCTCCCTCCCCCCCTCTCTCTTTCTCTCTCTCTCTTTCTCTGTATCTATCTGTCCATCTCATCCATCTACATGTACGTGTCTTCCTGTTCCATGTCTATCTCTATTTTGGGCTAGTTACTTTCTTTTGCAGCTGCTTCCAACTCTGCCCTAGTATGATACGGATTCAGACTTCAGTGCAAACATCAGCTCTGTGCAGGAACCTACCTGCCTCTTCCAAAAGCAGCTCAGTTTGCCCACTATCATGTGTAGTCCCTATTGTGTCATCCCCTCACTCAACCTCCCAGAGCGCTGGGATTGCAGGCACGTATCCTTGGGCCTGGCGGCGGCTGCTGCCACTGCTGCTGCTGCTGCTACTGCTCCTCCTCCTCCTCCTTCTCCTCTTCTTCTTATCTTTTTTGAAATGGAGTCTCACTATGGAGACCACAGCTTTGAACTTGCTGTGCAGTCCAGAAAGGCCTCAATCTTTAGATTTCTGGGATTACAGAAATGCTGCTATGCCATATTTCCTGGTTTCTTCTTTTTCCACTTATTCACTATTTGTCTCCCCATGCTGCAGTGAGCCCCATCAAGGCAAGAATCCAGGGTCTACTCTGTTTTGCTCCCTGAAGATACTCAGTCAAGGATTAATGCATACTAATTAGACTGGCAAAGTGAATATTCAAAATAACCATCATAACAAAACAGTGACCCATTAGGCATTTTAAAATGGCAGGAAATGTTCTAAGGTCGTATGCATTATCCCATTTAACCTCCCCGCAATTCTCTAACCATGATTCCTCTCTGTTTTACAGATGAGGGGACTCAGGTTTGTGGTGTTTTGTGACTTGGCCTAAGTCCATCAGAGGTGGGCTGGTTGGCAGGTGGGAGCAGCCTGGAGAGAGGGAGCCTGCAGGGCAGGGTGGGTGGGCAGCTTTTGCCTTTGCTTCCCTGAACATCAAGGCTGTGGGTTTGCAGAAAAATCCAAGTCCCTGCTACTCAGGGACAAAGCTGTCCTGTATCTGCGTGTATGGAATGAAAGGAGTGCAGGAATTGTATCCCCACACCTAATAATAAAATATCAGAGCTCTGTATAGAAGCAAAATTCAGTGGCCCTCTAGTATTCAGAAACCTCTTCTGTGGGATCCCAAAGAGACAGACATCTTGGGTCTCTTTCATAACTCTATAAATGGGGACTTACTCGTTGAAGTATTTGCCAATCAGTCATGGTCATTTAAAGATATGTATAGGGCACTACGCACTCCTTTGGCAGCCATACCCTTTGTATATGACTCTCTTATACAGTCAGCGACCACTAACTAGCATAGTGCTATATTGGTGAACAATCAATTAGGCACTTATTGCTTACAATTTTGTTGTTTTCTTTTTGTATTTTAGGTCTGGCTCTTTGTGTGTGTGTGTGTGTGTGTGTGTGTGTGTGTGTGTGTGTATGCATGCAGATGTGTGGTTGCAAACATTTCTGTGGTTCCCCAAAGAGCTCTGAGGCCTGAGAACAAGTCCAAGACCTTCTTCCAAGCATCCCTAAAGAGCTCTATGTCCCCTGGGTCTTTTTGTCTCTACTCCAAACAGCCCTGAAGTCCACTGAATAGATTCATCACCATTACCATGGCCTTTGTCACCAGTCTAATCACCATGGCCATCATCTTGGCTTCCACCACAGTCACGTACCTGAGTACCAGAACTGCCCCATCAACACTTCTCTTGTTCCTCTCTGTCTTTTCCCCCAGCCTCACTTCTTGAAGATTTCATCCTTCCGTCAAGGAACAGCTTGCTGTTCCAGGCAAATGTCCTGCCACGGCCGGGTCACCTTAAGTATATCGGAAGCAAACACCTAACACTTGCTGGGCGTATTTATACTCCCTTGTTATCTTATGTAATCCACTCTGCCCTCCTCCACTTTTCTCTGCCTCTCCATAGGTCCATGACTTCAGTTTGAGTTCCCTGAGAGACGTCTGAGCAGCAATCAGGCAGTCTCTATCACTTTAGTTTGCAAATGTAGCACAGAGAGGCCAAGGGCCTGTCTAGAGGCACACAGCTGATTAAAGAGCTCATTTCTCTGAGATCTTACCCTGTCTCACTCTCCCTGTTTCGCATACTTCATTGTTTCTGCACCATCTCTATGATCTTGGCCAAATCCACACGATACCAGTTCAATTTTGTATTTGCTTCCTATTTTTTTTTTCCCCCTTCTAGTGGCTGAATTTCTTGCAAAGGAGTTGTTTAATCATTGCAGTAATCACCAGGATCATTTTCCTTCAACTAGGTCACCCTAAAAATAAATGCAGTTGAAGTACAACCAATGGCTTTCAAGTCTATGGAGCAAGGCTGTCTGCCTAAGAGTCCCACCCCGGGGCCTCCAAGGCCCATTCTCTCCTGCCAGTCAGGGAGACCGGCCTTCCTCTGAGAGGCATTAAGAGTGGGTTAGCACTCAGCTGATACATTCTCTTTGCCAGGAAGAGGGGGCTTTGAAGGAGAGACGAAAAAGGAGTCCTCTCACTATTTGATGGATACCTGTTACTACCCAAGTCACTGACCATCCAGATCCATCCTGGGACCTCCAGGACTGCCTGCTTCACACTCCAGAGGGCCCGCATTGCACAGTGGAAAGGAACCAGTCCAACCAGGGTTTGCCTGCTGGCTTAGTGCATGCTGCACTCTGTTGCTGGACACGTCACTAAACGTCTGGGTGGCTGTTTGTCCACTGGCTAATGCATGCAGTGCTGAGAAGATGAAATGTAAAAGTCAACGGGGCAGTGTCTGGAGTATCATGACTCATTGATAAATGCTACTGTTCCCTATGTCCTCTCTGGAAACACAGATCTGCTGTCCTGACCTTCTTGTGAGCCAAGGTACTCAAGGTTGTCAGATGGGGAGTGGTATGGGGGACTCAGGGTAAGCCCGAGCCTCACTGGAGATGTCTGAGAGCTGGGACATGGGTCTAGGGTGAGAGATCTGAAAAACTCTCTGCAGGCAGAGGGCCTGGGTGGGGGTTAGGAGGCAGAAGAATGAATGTGCCTGGCTAAAGAAGCGGGTTGAAGGGAGAGTAGAGGGGAGGAGGTATCATTGCTGGGCAACTCTGGTGTGCACCCCTGGCTATAGCTATGGATGCTGGTGGTGGTAGTGGTGACTGCAAAGAAGTGGATAGTGGCCAAGTAGGAGTGACCCGAGCCTAAGTCACAGAGGCAGTGCTATCAGGCTGTCTGAATGAACATGAAGAAAGGAGGTCTCTGGAGTTTTAAGCAGAATGGACTTTAGTAAGACTCTCTTTTTAAAACCCTCTTGTGTTTTAAGAAGGCTGGTGGCATGACCTATAAGGCCTAAGAAGTCAGGCCTCTGGTGACTTTTTAGTAAGAAATCTAGTCTTCCCTACTCAGAGTCTGGCGACCACACCAGCCCTCTGCTCCCCAAAGCATTGCCCCATCCTCACCAAACCCTCTCAGCAGAGGTCAGACCCTGCTCACACATTCTGATCACTCTGTGTTTCCTGTGTGACACTCAGGACACAAGTCACTAACACCACAGATTCTGTTCTTTTGTTTGCTTTTCTGTGCACCGCT